>JADDON010000196.1:0-174167 GCA_017140175.1 Fusarium staphyleae
CTCCCGCCCCTCCGCCACCAGATACATCACCACCTCTCCCTGTTCTCCTCCTCACAGCCGCCCTCATCTTTGTAGCATTTTGACCCAAGACGGCACTAGACAGATCAGTCCGCTGTGCGTCCATCGACGCAAGCGTGGCTGCGGCTGGAACGTATTCGGCAAACCACTGATCGACAGCGTTTATTTCCTGGCATTCCTCGCCTGTTCTCATCTTCCATTGCGTCTTTGTATGGTTGAGCAGCACGGCTCCTGCCGAGGCAACGGGTACCGTTGGGTACATGTCGACGACCCAGTCTGTTTCGGCCCAGTATTTGGCTGGGAATAGGCGATGTGTATGCCATAGAAGATCGATCTCCAGTGTCGGTGGCAAGAGGCGATGGAATACTAGTGCTGGACGTGGTTTCGGGTCCAGCTTAGATGTGTATTGCCCGTACATGCCTTTCCTCGGGAATATGCCGCTGAATAACTTGATAAACTGTTCGTATTCTCCCACAGAAGAACTGACACTTTTATCAAAACCAGAAGAGTTACTGGCATGGACCATGACCTTCCAAAAGGGCTTTTGACGCTCCAGATCCTCCCGTAAGTCTTGTAGACATGGCCAGGGCTGAAGTCCGCAGGTTTCTTGGAAATCTTCGTGCTGGCTTTGGCTTTGGCATCTCTCCTCTCGAAGACGCAGTCGTATACTGGTGTACGTTTTGATATCCCAAATTCGGTATTTACTACTCGGTACGGTTGTTCGACAGCGATTCCACTGATGCATAAGGATGGGTCTAGATTGTTGGTCCGACGGTAGTGGTTTCTCGTGTGTTGGTATCGTCCATTTTCGACTCGTACTTGGTGGTTTACTAGCATCTCTGCTCATTATACCCGTAAAAATACCTGACTCTCTTTTTGACTCCCAAGGCGCCGATGGCCAGAGCTGGTATGGCAAGTTGGGTCCTCTGCGCGAGCCGCCAGGCGTGTTCCATTGATTCCAAAACTTGTGTGTCCGTTTGGGGCACCACTCTCCCGAGAGAAGCCTTGTGAGAGGAAAATGGCGATGTTCTAGGCCATAGATTCTGGGCTCACCGCGGCTTCGATTGTCCCAAATGTAGTGATGAAAGCGCGATGGTGAGAGAAGATGAAGATACATGAGGAGTGCAACGTCCCTGACTGACGTTAGTGTCATATCGTCGCTGTGAGTGACCAACATTACCAGGGTGGTGGGTGGTCATTTGGACAATATCCCTTGTAGTCAAGAAACCGAAGATAGTTGATATATCGCCATTCCGAGTATGCTAGAGTCTCGTCGCTGATATTGCCATCGCTGTCGCCGAGATGGGTAACGAGTTTTTGAAATATCTTGATCAATTCAAGGTGTTGCTATATGGAGTATCCGGTGAGCTCATGGTAGGTAAAGAATGCCAAATGAGTCTTACAATAGCAGCGTGGCTGAGGTCTATTTTTGTTCTTGTCCAAGGATCTTCGTAGACTGTTGAGAACGGCATTGGTATTAGTGGTGGTGCAATCGGCCTAGAATGGGTTACTGTAAGCTTCACGTATGGGTGTTGTTTGAAAACGTAGGCTCGTCACTTGAAGTCAAAGAATGGCTTACATATAACTGTAAGGATATACCACGTGAGGCTGTGCAAGGCTTGGCGGGCTAAATCGAGTTGGACGAGGCATTCTTTCTTTTGAAGCGGAGCCATTCCGTCTCGCTATGGATGCTTTGTGACTGGTTGTGCCAAGATCACGGATCTTTACCCCACCCGCATCAAGCGGATGCCACGGAAGTGAAGAAGGATAAAGCTTTGTAATGGTCTTTTGTTGATGTGTGTCTGGTGTTTGACGAGGAAGCTGTAGTTGCCGTCAAGTGTCATGAACAACTGAGGGTAATTCAAGGTGACAGTGCGCTAGTTGATATACAGCATAGGTAAGCTTCATAGCTGCCGGAAGTCAGTCAGAGCTCACCTCAACCATCAAGTCAGTCGTCCTGCCATAACTTTGTATATTCAACCTCGGAGGATGTATGTGACGAGGCCCTTCTATAAATACTAGAGACTCCTAGCTGGCCATACATTAACTGTAACAGTTATGCAGGGTCCATACGTCTATTCATAGACCTGCGCGCTATGTTTCGTTGAGAGCAACACTAGCTCCGGAGATTGAGAATGATACTGCTAATCTTTACAGCAAAATAAGAGTGAGGTAAGCCAGAATAGAAGATTGAATATACGGCGGTTGAATGGTAAATCAGAATCCTTGTGAAAATGTCTGTCAACTGATGGTGCATCCTTGGGGAAAGCTTATAAAACCTTGTATTTCCGTTCTATGCTTCTAACATAAGTGATTGATCTGAGGCCCACTCCTACTTTAACGGTCAAAGTAGAAGTAGTTGGCTGCTCCCCAAGGCTTATGAATAAAGCATGATCATCAGGAATAAATTCCGTACATAGTATAGGAAGGTACGCTGCGATGCTGAAGCCGCGCAATGATCGACCAAAGCCTCGTCTCGACTCTCGTGGTTAGTATTTAAGAGCTTTCGAGACATCCTTCGTAGTTATCGAGTCCGCCATGAACATCATTGTACGCAACACGCACCAGTCTTCGCCCTTGGTTATCTCGGACAACGTTATCGTCGAGCTTGTAAGCTAACCAAGATTTTCAAATATTTATGGGCAAGTGCGGGTGTTAGAAAGGCGCATCAGAATGCGCTTATCACGAGGTTCATTGGAATTTGCAGTCCAAGAACACCGATCTTGTTATTTAAGAATGCTCTACATGTGTAGATATAGAAGAATATGCTCTAAAACGATCTCGTACCACAAGTCAAAAGCTGTTGGTGTCAATATCGTCCAGCTATTGGGAGCCATCTGTGGGGTCGCGGGAATATCCCAACAAGAGGTTATCAGTGTTCTTCGGTCAGACATCATGGAGATGAGAGAGAGAAGTCTGATTCCACTGGTTATGAAGAAGGCTAGGTTCGATTCCTAACAGCGCTATTGGTTATCTTCGCTTGTACTGTAGCTCAGTAAGTCAGCTAACATACCCACTCTGTTTATCTCTCGTCAAACAAGCCTTGAGCTAAAAGGGAAACGTGGGAATCCTCCGGTGCTACTGCCGCACGATGCGATCAGGAGGGTCAAAATGACGTTTTCCCTTCCTGCCCAGTTCGCCACGATTGGTCCTGCAGCATGTAACTAGCACACTCGCCACGCAACCACCATCTAGGAAGGTGTGGCTGGAAAACCTGGAACCTCGCCAATCTACAACCCACAACGTCATTCACTTTACGTTGGATCGGGGCCTTTATTACTGCGGTTCAGTCCATGCAAGATAGATCTCAAGGGCTCCAACAAATATCGCGAATCCGTGACTCGTCAACATGCCACGAACACTATTGCTCTGTTTTGTCCATGGGTTCAAGGTGAATCGCTCTGTCAAGTCTCGCATCTTGGCGAATACCTAACTAACATGCTTCACTAGGGAACCGATGATACTTTTCATGAATTCCCATATGTGCGATGCCCAGTCCTTAGTCCAGCTTCACTCCACAAGACACCGCTAATACCCTCAAAGGACCTGAAGAAAGCAGTCGCCAAAGAACTCCCCGATGACAAGGTTGAGTCCGTCGTCTATCCCAGGTATGAGACGACGGGTGAGTTGACACAGGCGACAGCAGCCTTTCTCGAATGGTACGCCAGCTGCCAGCATTTAGACTCACTCTGTGGCTGATCGCTAACGATTACAGGCTCAAGGAGCGCGTGATGGAAATTCGGAAGAAAAAGTCTGAAAAGCCGTGGCCCCCTCACGACAGAGATGTCGGCGTTGTTCTAGTTGCTCACTCCATGGGGTATACACTCCTACCCCCGCCATATATGTGCACCGGCTAATAGTTAATCACCAGAGGTTTCGTGGCAGCCGATACCCTTTTCGCAGCCCTCAACGACAGAGCCGCCAATGGCGACGAAGATGCCCTCCTCTTCCCTCTAATCCAAGGGATACTCACATTTGACACCCCTTTCAACGGTCTCGCACGATCCATGTTTGTCTACGGCGCTTTTTCCAACTACCAAAAAGTCAACGGGGTCTTCAATGTCATGACAGCTTTGACCGCAGCTGCGCCCGCTAGTTTGGCGCGACTGAGTGCTCGTCGAGCAGTTGCCTCAACGGCAGTCGGCTCAGGGGGAGCTAAGTGGAAGACATGGCAGCTGGTTGCTGTCAAGACTGGCACAGTCGGTGCCATTGCTGCCGGCGGCGTTGCAGCATATATGAACCGAGAAGCTATCTTGCAAGGGATGCGAAGCGTCAAGAATTTGAATAAAGAATCTGTCGCTGAAGGATATCGCCAGAGCATGGATGCACTTGGCCAGGGCCTGGCTTACATCAACCGCGGAAGTGTTGGAAAGTCATTCGCCTGGCTTTCAGATCATTTCACTTTCGTCGGGGCGTTGCTCAAGCAGAAGGAACTCAACCGCCGACTCGAGCGTATGGGAGCGCTCAAGGGCGTCGGAATTCACGACTTCTACTGCTCACTCGGCGAGAACGGCTACTGGAGTGGAGGCTACTTCGTTCCGGAGAGGACATTTTGCGCGGTGCCTGAAGAGAGTCACTCAGCCTATTCCATGTTCGAACGATGCGTTATGCCAAAGGTGGACGACGTGATCGAGGCGCACTTGAACCTGTTTCGACCCGAAAAGCACCGTGGCTACGAGGATATGACAGAGAAATCAGCCGAACTAGTCAAGCAATGGTTCCTCAGCGAAGACAACATCGTCGACGACCCTCAGTTCCGCGATACACCACCTGAAGAGGCAGCTGAAGAACAGACGGCTAAGGAAATCTTGGAGAAGGATGCTGGTGAAACTGAGGAGGATGAAAAGGCTGCTGATGCAGACGAGAAGGAGAAGGACGACGAACTGCCGGACGAGTCACCGATTGATATCGCCGCCGCCGCCTCGTTGGTTCCGCTGCCCGACGACAAGGGAGATAGTGGAGACCTTATCGGCGATGCGAGCACCGAAGACGTCGACACTCAAGAGAAGCGAAGATACCTCAACTATTTGTTCGGCGTTGCCCAGCAAGCCGGAACCGGCCTGACTGATGTCAAGGGCTGGCTGCCCAATAAGATGCCCAACATGCCGAATATGCCAGGCATGCCGGGTATGCCTAACATGCCCAACATGCCCAAGGTTCCGAGCTCCGTTTCTTCCTTGGGCCAGGTATCCATGCCAAGTGTCAGGTTTTTCTCAAAGAAGGAGGTCGAGACGAAGAAGGAGGAAGATACCCAAGGCGAGGAGGTAAAGGAGGCGGTGGAAACTGAGTTGTCTGAGAAGAAAGACTCGGATGGCGAGAAGCCGGAGGCGACGTCAGGGAAAGTGGAGGTGGGAACGGAAGTGGAGGAGAGCTCCAAGAAGGAAGACGGGCAGAGTGTATCAAAGTCGGATGTTGTTGGCTCATGATTGATTACGTTATCTGGTGGGTTTCAAGCAAACTCTAAATTATTAGTTGGTTGTAATAATGCGATAAGAACGTTCCATGATACGTAACGTCATGAGGTGAAGACGAACTCGCTCTGTGTTATGTTAGGTGCTGTAAAGAAGCATGTAGAGGTCCTCACAAGTGAGCAGGTGAGTTTTCTGCGCACTTGATACCATGTGCTCACCCATATGGCTGATTTGACTAAGTTACATAGCACAATATCGAGTACCGTGATTCGGGTGTTGTAGCGCTGGATATCAACTAACGTTACTCCGTAGTTAATTACGGGTCAGCTGCAACTTCATCTTGGCGTCCCCATGATCCCTGTACGATCCGTGAATACCCCTCAACAATGTAACTATCTTACCGCCACGCAGGTTTTCCATGTCCCCCCGCTCGTCCCGCAACTTCACTCTTTGCTTCTTCCTCCCGTGTCCATGCAGCTGCAGCCATCGCATACCGATAGTCTGGTTTGACCTGGTCAATATAAAACACTGCCTGCCATGTCTTCGCACAGGCCAACCGACTCATGGGCTGATCGGTCACCCAGAGACTGGCCGGTGGAGGATCCCTCGACTTGGTCGTCGAGACACAGGGCAGCTGATATCATCGATGTTGTACGTCATGGGAGCTTTTCATGTTCTCCTCGTGCATGCCAAGGCTCACTGTTTGTTCGTCAGGATTCGGAAGAGGTCGACTTGTCTCACCTCGAGTTGTAAGCAGGACCAGTCCTGAAACCCCTGCATCACTTACCAACAACATGCTATAGGGATAACCTAGACGACACAAAATCTCTAGCATCATCCATGCTGAAGTACAGGTGGGAAAATTCTCGACGATATCATGCATACAAAGACGGATCTTACTGGTAAGCTGCGCGACTGTTTGTTACTGAAAGCCAGGACCTAAAGCAAGCCGTAGGGGCCCGAATGATGAACAACAACAGGACGCCGAAGACCAACTGTGAGACACCAGGACTGCTTTTGCTATCTAGACACGCCAAAACTTACAAGGCACAGACATCAACTATATCGAATAATCCTAGACGGGAACCTTTACGAAGCCCCGATTCGAGATGATCCGCAGGTGCGCTCGTGCTGAATCCCCCTCGACAGTCGACTTCCATCAGACTTACTCAACAAAACCTCAGAACGTACTTGACATAGGTTGCGGAACTGGCATCTGGGCCATGTACGTGAGATGATCCCACATGTGCAGAAAGTCGAGAGGTTGATATCTTCAGAGATATGTCATTGACAGCCCGTTAGTGAATTCGCTGACGAGCACCCATCGGCCGATGTCATCGGCGTCGATCTTTCTCCCATCCAGCCCAACTTCGTGCCGCCAAAGTGCCACTTCGAGGTGGACGACGTGAACGAGGAATGGATGTTTCCAGAGGACCATTTCGACTTTGTCCACGTACGGGCCATGACAGGCTGCGTGCCCGACTGGGTCGAGTTCCACCAGAAAGCACTGAGGTAACAGAAGACACACGGCAAGCTCTGGTAGACCCGCTGAGTGCTGAGAAACAAAACCCGTTGCAGATCTCTCGTCCCCGGTGGCTGGGTGCAGCAAATCGAACTCTCGCCCGTTGCGCGGTCGGACGATGGCACCATCAAGCCAGACTCTCCGCTCGTGACCTGGGTCGAGGTATTCGAGAGGATGGGCGAGGCGTTGGGCAAGACCTTCTTTGCCTGTGAAGAAGCCTGCGATGCCATAAAGGCGGCTGGGTTCGTCAACGTCAACGAGCGACGGATCAAGGTGCCCATCGGCACTTGGCCCAAGGAGCATTATCTCAAGCAGTGGGGCGCGTGGAATCGCCACTTTCTCCTCCAAGGGCTCGAGGGCTTTTCTATCCGGGGGTTGACTGAGATGCTGGGGGTACGTTACGTCTAGGCGGTCTTGGCTCTTGAGGTGAATACTGACTGCAGTTTGTAACCAGTGGACTTTCGATAAAGCCCAAGTCTTTCTGGCTGAGATGCGAAGAGAGCTGTTGGATAACAGCATCCACTCATATATCGAGATGTACGCCGTAACCCCTCGAACACGTTTTGTTCTTATTCGGATATCCATAACTGACCAAATATCAGGTGTGTTGTCGTTGGTCAACGGCCCAAAGGGTAGGTATTCTTCCTTGGGGGCTTTTGGGGACCCGAAACAAATGCTCACCACCAAAGCTGCAGTATGTTTGGTAGATAATCAACGGTTTCCGTACCGAATACCATTCGTTGGCCGGGATAAGGGGCAAAAGGCGATCGAGGAGGAAACCAAGGACGATGGTTTCACATGGAAATATTGGATTAGTGATTAACGTACCTTACTCAAGGATACACATTTTATACCCCCAATTTATACATTATTTACAACCAAGTTGTAGTTAGGCTCGGAGGAAGGGCAAACATAGACACGTGGATGGCATATAATGATTTGATTTTTGGTAACCGGCTACTGAACTAGTACGTCTGGGACCTCCCCACAAGCCCTGATCGTCACTCGCCGATTCGCCTTTTATGTAATGCCCCGTCTTGAAGATGATGTGTTGGTAGTCTGCCTAGGTCTGTGTACGGTACGGTGCGTTCACTTGGGATCTGATATTAGCTGAAGTCAGCTGCACGCTTGGCAAGACATTGTGATGAAGTATTATTAGGAGATAGGAGCCAAGCAGATCAAACGTATCTCGAGAGGTTAGATGAATTCCATCCCTTCTGTTCCAGTATTTGTCTTCCTGCCATCCAAGATCCATAACATCCGTGCAAATTCAAAACCAGCCAAGAAACCAATTACCTAACTACCTAGAAACAGCCTCAAATCCTATCCAAGTACGTACCGCTGCCATGTCGGGTCTCAGATTCCTTCAGCCCCATTTCCTCTAACAATGAGCAGCTGTGACAGATAACTGTCTCGGTGTATAAAGTCGTCGCCACGCCGTAGCATCGGTCTCCGAAGCTATTGTTGCGACTGTGGACGAGGCCACAATTTTCGATCGGGCTTTGGATAGCAGAGGTAGAGCCGCATCGATCGCATTCTTCTCTCGTCTCTGTCTGGGTGCACATTGTCCAGCAACGTGGAGTGGTTGACTGGTTTTCTTTTAGATGTATGTTTGGCTTGGTCGTGGTAGAAAGTTGCAGGCTTTTTCGGAGAGGGCTCAGAGGGGGAGGGATGAAAGTCAGAAACCAAGGGATGTCAGTTCTGATATATTTATTGTCAAAATGGTTCGCAACTTGGTTAATGTTACCACGATTCTGCCTTGACGAGGCGGCTGTGACGCAGCCAAGTGCAGCGAGGCGGTCCAGGCTGATTCAATTATTGGATGGTACATAGCACAGTTTGGTTGGTTATCTGAGATCATGCCAACAGATAACCCAAGTTAGTAGCCCATTGTTCTCTGAACTAAGTTAACACTAGAATTCCTTACACTTCAGTCTATGTATAGCCTGTCAGAAAGTGATGCTTTTCTTGTCGCTCTCTTAACTAGTCCTCCCACCGTTTAATGCAACCATAACGGGGACCGACAACGTCTATTTAAGCTTGGCATCTCTTATACGAATCCAGAGCCGGGGTTGATTGCCCAACCTAGAAGGTCTGTTTGGCATCCGCCTCGTATAATGCCGGCAAAGATGGGAGACACCCCTGTTATTGGAAATCTGGCCGTCGATCTGTCCATGCGGACCCCTAAAGTTGATTAATTCCCCGGCATCTGGTTTGTATAAAAAGACGGGCAGCCTTGCCAATGTCAAAAAGAAACATTTTGATGGTTGTATCTGGAGTCTTGCTATCTTCAACATGCGTTTTTCTTCTCTCGTCTGGGCGACAGCCTGTCTGGCCATCGGCGCCGAGTCGCTTTACTCCAAGCGAGGCCTCCAGCCACAAGCCAACAACCTGGTCGTCTCTCTGGCTGCTGCCCAGTCCGGCAAGACAACAGAGGTGAAGGCTACCATCACGAACCGCGGAAGCAGTGATTTGAGCCTGCTGAAGATTGGCACCATTCTGGATGATCGGCCCGTGAAGAAGCTGACGGTGGTGGACGAGACGGGTGCGCAACAGCGCCAAATGAAGATGACAATATGCAGGACTAATCAATCGTGAAGGTGCCCAAGTTCCCTTCCTGGGAATTGAACTGAGCGTGTACTACGATGGCTTGAAGGCGGAGCATTTTGAACGCTTGCCGGCTGGATCGTCTCTCACCAAAGTCATCGACATGGCCACGGCATACGACCTCAAACCGGGTGTATACAAAGTCTCTGCTGAGGGAATCATTCCGGCTTCCTCTGACAGGCCCGTCTCTTTTAAGTCACAGGCCATCTCCGTCACCATCACCGAACCCTCAACCGCCCACGTCAAGGACAAGTTGGCGGAGCGGGCTATTCTCGAGGAGGACACCTGCAGCCCCGAGAAGCGCGAGGCCACATTCAACGGAATCCGCAACTGCGAGTCCCTCGCCCGGGCTGCGGCCGCCGATGCCGCCGACGCGAACTCGTCAAGGTTCGTCGAGTACTTCAACTCCAACGAAACCTCGGCTCGCGAACACGTCGTCGGTCGTCTCTCAGCCGTGGCCAAGGAGTGCTCCACCACCGATAGCGGCGACACAAGGGTCTTCTGCTCAGACACCTTAAACATCTGCGAGACCGAGGGTCCTCTGATCGCCTACACCACCTGGGTCAACGGATACATGGTCATGTGCCCTCTCTTCTACGACACCCTGCCGCCCTTGCCCAAGACGTGCCACAAGCAGGATCATGCTACTACCACGATCCACGAGATGACGCACGCCAGGGCCATCTACGAGGTTGAGGCGGCAACCAACGATTACGCCTATGGGTACGAGAACAGCACTGCTCTGGACCCGCTGTCGTGCCTGTACAACGCCGACAACTACTCTCTCTACGCAAATGGTAAGCGTCTATGGTTCAGCATAGCTACTTTATTATCTGCTAACTCAATTCTAGCCGTATACCTAGACTGTTGAACCTCTTGAGCTTGGTTCGGACTATACTGGGATTGCGTACATTAGCACCACCAAGTAAAGTACTTAAGTTAGCCCCCGAGAGAATAATCCCAAGGCCACATTATGCTATATGTACATGAGTTTGTATCTGTTTCTGAAATGCAGAATGTGACCAACATGATATAATAACACAGCCCTGATGGCACTTTTGGCCCTCATCTGATGACGCAAGAGTGGCAATTGGGAATATTTCAAAGTCCAATAGATAACGGGAGATACTGTTGCGGTTACCCTTATCTGCTGGTAAAGAACGTTAGGATCTTTAATGCGAGCATCGTAACAAGGGGGTCTAAGGTCTCCGCGCCCCCACGGAGATGATGAAGAGGAATTAGAGAGGGCCTGATTTAGGAGCCGTAGTAATGCACTGTGTGAAAAAGTGTCGTTTTCCGAGATCGGTATCGTATGAAGGGGCCAGAAAGATTTGGCATAGGGGTGAAAAGCATACGCATCAGTTGTTCCACGGCTTCGAAAGGCTCCCCTTTGGTTGGTGAGGAACTGGCACATATCATGTTTGGCGTCTAATCCAGAGTTGGACCTCGCCCGAGGTTTGAGAAGCATGAGAGTAACGAACCGAGTAGTGCTGGAACCTCTAATAGATCCTATAACCTTTTTTTGGTGTAGCACCAAAACAGGCATCATTGTAGTCGAAACTTGGGTTTCAAAGACGTTATAATTGAGGTAGGTGAGAATGATACGTCCCATCATTTGGTTGGCGTCCTCTAGTGTGAAATTGGTTTCCTCTCCATCGCGAAAGTCGCCAAGCAGATATTGCTTCACGCTGTGGTGAACGAGACGGATCGTCCCCTCCTCTTCATCTACCGTTATCAAGCTACCGCAGCAGGTAAGCGTAGAGTAGATGTTGTTGACAAGTGTTGCCGGATCCCAATCCGTGTTGCCAGGATAGACGCGTGTTGCCGACTTTGCGGGCCTGTTTCCAACGTGGGTTGCCTTGTAGCGCAGTGTTTATTAGTCCGTAAGACACGTGTTATCGATCAACAAGAAAGTGACATTGAACGTTGGGGGTCAGCTCTTTGAGGGCCTTTGATAAGAGAGGCATAGCGCTCTTTATTCTGTTTGTTTAAGATTGCATATAACTCGGCTCATAAGTCTTTGTCTTTAATTAAATAAACCATGGCGCTCTTATCGCTCTTCGTTATAGCCTCTTCTGGTCAGTTGTAGAAGTGCTAGTTATTTCGTAAACGTACTGTATTCATGCCCTACCTATTGTGCGTGAATGGATGTGAGGTCTTGAAACTCTACGACACAGTGGTGGATCCCGCGTGTACAAGACAGGATCTTATATCCTCCGTCTACTCCTCGGACATCTATGCGATATCTCTTCTCATAAAAACAGTCTTCTCATGAGGTGCGGGCCCAAAATGACGATCATAAAAGTCTTGCTCTGAATGGATATCACGATACCCTCTCCTCTCATACCACTCATGGTTAGTCATCTACATCAGTCAGTTTCCTTTCTGAAACTATGTCTTTGTGTCATGGCAACCTACCTTTGGAAGGTGTCCTGTAGCTTCTAGGACGAGTCTCCGCTTGTCTTCCTTGTGAACAGTATCGAGCGCTAGGGTTTTGGCGTACAGTGGAGCGTTGACGGCCATGCTTTCCACAATGTCCATGGCAGCACGACCAATACCTTTGCTCTGAAGAGGGTGGGATACATAAAAGGTCTTGATCCAGTAAACGCCTTCTGTGGGAAGATCCAAGTTGAGGTATGCAGCAACAGCGTTGCCGGTGTCGAGCGAGATATGGCCCACTGGGTGAATGGCGGCTTGGGTGGCTTGCCGAGGGGAACCTCGCAGGGATCCAGCTGTGTCTGTCAAAGCCACCTTCTCCTAGATGTCCGTTTAACCTCTATGTATGCTATCTTGCAACGCTGGGCCGTTACCTTTGGGAACGCATTCAAGTGGAGTTGAAGCGTACGCTCTGATTCAGTGTCCTCGGGTGAAAGGGTATATTCGACTATTAGTCGGCAGTATTGAAAGCTGGGCAGCGGGACCGCTTACAATCCAGTAGATGCATTTCTTACCCGATCGCTGCTCTTCTGGCCACTCTGTTGCAACTAGATCCTCGTGCCATCCGCATTGTACTCGTTGCTCGAATAGCCTATCGATATGCTCAGGGGACTCTGGATCCCAAGGAACCAGGTGGACTTGACTTTGGCGAGTTGCTGACGGCATTATAATGGCCTTTCTTTCTTTACCCTAATAATAAGCTTGAATTGCGGGATTAAAGTTCGAGTTGCCGCTTCTCAGCTTCGGAAGATTGAGCGTTTGGGTTGTACAGGAGGCACATGAATGAGTCACTTTCACGAAGTTCCATTACTCAGCAGAGTTTTGGGTGAGCACCAAAGCACGCAACCGGGATGCGCTTGGGCTTTTAACTAAAAGCACCATAGTTAACTTAACTAGGTAGTTAATACTTATTACACCTATACCTATGTAAGTAACTACTGGTTTAGCCTAGTCTACTACTTTAGCTGTTTGTGAGTGCCTTTTCATACACGGCCTCGTTGAGCGAATCTACAAAAGTTCACAGCAAGAGGAGGGCAGGACGTATATGCGACCACATGTCTTTCGAAGTGACACGTCAGCTTGGGTCTGTGAATAGCTTCAAGCGTCGGTGCATCAGATGCAAGCCCACCAAGACAAATTGCCTAAGAACCTGCTGTCGGGCTCTGGAGGTGTTTAAAAGGTTTCGCCTCAGAGTACAGATAATACATATTATCAAGGTTGATGTTGAGGATACTGCATTTCACCCCAGAACAAAGCATGCTGTTCTTTATTTCCACTCTTGTCTATCAGCGTACATCTTCTTCTGCAGCTGTTCGCGTCCTAGTACTTACGTAGCCGAGCTAAAAGGAACTTGACAGATTGCTTTTATCTAAAGGGAAAGACGCATGATGAAGGCTCCTGCAGCGGAAGCTAATTCCTGTTGACTTCGTGAGTTTATACCATAGGTAGCTTCCCTTTTTGCGCCGCAGCAAGTACGTACAGAAACTTCAGGCAGTCTTCTTCGGTTAGCATTTACTTTTACAAACTTACATCACATGAAGATCTGGCATCTAATATAGCGATAAGTATAAGAGCAAAGAATGGCAGTCTATAATCACACTCACCTGGCAATCCAGTATATATCACCACCACTCAATATGGGTAATATCTTTAGTACCACAGGCCACCAGCAGCCTCCACAGACCCAAGAACCGCAGTTAGAGCGAGCCTATAATGAAATCCTTCGCCATCGCGAGTATGGCCCACGAGGGCCCCGAACGGCGTGCAAGTTCTACGCACGTGACACTTGTGTACGGGGAGACTCTTGCCTCGACTCACACGATGGACCTACCCAGAACGCATCGACTAGACGATCTCGCGAGCCTTGTCACCGTCTTGCTAGAGGGTATTGTAGGCTAGGGGGTCTATGTTCTTTCTCACACGACCCGTCAAGACAGAATGCGACACGAGGAAAAGCGGGAAAGGTGAATGTGAGTCATGATGAGCCCAGAAGTTATCACTATCTGACTTGTTCACGCTACAGGACGACGACTCAGATGACGAATGGTGTCGAGAGCTTGGCGGCGCTTGGGCTGAGTTTGGCGACGGCGCGACAGTCTTGAGCATCTCCCTTCCCTCTGAATACTCCGCCATCCATATTCGGAATATCCCCATGACATACCCAGTCTCATTTGTCTTGCGGCTATTGACAGGCGTGAACTTGCGTGTAGAGGCAGACGATGTACAGTTCACCAGACACCGAGAGCTGGGCAAGGTGAGTGCTGTTATCAAGGTCAAGGACCCAGCATTTGCCAAGACAGCTTGCAAGAGACTGTCAACCTCAATCGCCGCGAAAATATTGATGGTTTCTCCGATACGCACTCCCGTCACCAAAGGTTCAGACTCTCACCGAGTCACCAGCACGGAATTGCGTTGCTCGTGGCATAAGCCGATGCACACGGCTTGGCTTGACTTTGGGGCCACGGAGAGCAGAACCGCATCTCGAGTGCATCGCTGCTTTTGCATGGGAAGATACAAGATCAACAGGCACAAAGTCGCATCCAACCGTCCGGTCGCCCAGGTTAACCATGGAGAACCAGTCTGGAGGGTGAAGCTGAGGGGCTTGGCGGACGGTGTGACAGAGTATGACATCCTCAAGGACTTTGCTAAGCAGGATAAACCCCATCTCGTCACAATCAGAGCTCCCAACTACTTTGGTGACTTGAAAGCCGACTCTGCCATGATCCAGTCAATGGTATGCGAGTTTGGCGCGTTGGGGAGCTGGGATGTCTTGGACATTCCCGAGACCAAACGCATCATGATTCGCGCCACCTTTGTTGATGAATCGCAGGCAAATACTGCTGCTTTATCGCTCAATGGAAAGCCGTTGCCATTTTACCCTGAGGGTAAGCTTTTCGCACATACCGTCACCTCGGTGGAACTCAGCGTCGTGGCCCGAGTTTACAATGTCGTGCAAGAGCGCATCGACTTACAGAAGATGTTCTGGAGCTGCCAGTCCATCCGGTTCCATGCCTTCCCTCCTCGCCGCTCTTCTCAGATCTTGAGACTTGAGGGCAGGGATTGTCAACAGTTAGCGCAAGCACAAAAGGACCTTGAGTACATCATCAACGGCCAGGTCATGATGTTGAACGGTAAGAACGTCTGGCACGACGACTTCAAGATCGCCGAGGACGCCCGCAGTCTGGCAAAGGATATCGAAGCGGATATGGGCGTCGTCATTATGCGGGATGCAAAGTTACCGCAGCTCAAGGTGTTCGGACCCGAGGAGCAGTTGGCACCAGCAGCAATGAGACTGAACCAACTCATTCAAGACATGAACCTATACGCACTCGTCATGGCCCGCGAACAGGCTGAGATGGCAGACCGGATTCATTCGGGGCGCGATTGCACTATTTGTTACTGCGAGGCCGAGGAACCGATCCAGACTCTGTGCAATCACGTCTACTGCAGGCTCTGCTTTGCCAATATGTGTCAAGCAGAGGCATCGAAGCCAGGAGAGTTCCGCATTACCTGCGAAGGAAGCTCCGGTACTTGCGGCAGAGCAATCCAGCTGATAGAGATTCAAGATCTTGTCACTGCCGAGGTGTTTGAGGACCTACTTCAGAGGTCGTTCAACTCGTACGTCTGTCGACACCCAGACAAGGTCCGGTACTGCCCAGGACCAAATTGCCATAGGATCTACCGCGTCACCTCTGACCCTACGATACTGCCCACGATATATACCTGTGGGCAGTGCTCGTTAGCTACATGTACAGGCTGCCACGCATCACATCCTGGAGTGACGTGCGCCGAGCACAAAGGCGATGCTTCCGGTGGCCTCGAGGAGCTCGTTGCAGCCAAGACAAAGCTGGGCATCCAGGATTGCCCCAGGTGCAACACGCCCATAGAGAAGACTTACGGATGCAATCACATGGTCTGCACATGTGGGATTTCAATTTGCTGGGTTTGCATGATGACGTTTAATGAAGATAAGCCTTGCTACGACCATATGAAGAGGTCACATGGAAGGACGGGGATCTGAGTGCGTTGCAAATGGTGGTGCCTGAATGATTGTTCCTAGATTCCTTTTGAGGATAAACTTAAGAATATAAGATAGACATAACCTCTCCCAGCTTCCCCAAATATTTCCTTACTGTGCCGTCAATAGTAGATCGTATCATGACCTGATATCAGTCATTTCGATGAAATCAGTAAAGATTGGAGTTGGTCGTCAAAGACTTAACTACTAACTTCACATAAACAATATCCCTGGCCAAGATGCTTGCTCCATAAGTACCGACATCCTCCGACTTCAATGCCTCAGTCCACGATAATTGTAAGGATCTCCATTCCCCAGACTAACCCCGCGATCGGACGATTGCTGATCTGGCACTTACACTACTAACGTTAGCTTGGGAGCATCTCAATCCACAGCGCAACATTATCTCCTCACTCAATAACTGCATCATCTTTCACAATGCGATATAGTCTAGTTTCCCCGGTTCCGTTGACACGTACCCGCATCATTCCTCGCCGACGCAGCCTGCCGAGGTTATCCACCATCTCCTCCGGGCGGCCATTCGAGGAGGAAAAGTGCCCTGGCTATGACCCCAAGCACTTCTACCCAGCACGTATTGGCGAGACCCTTGGCGGAAAGTATGAGCTCGTCTCGAAGCTAGGATGGGGCACGGGTTCTACTGTCTGGTTCGCAAGAGAAACATCATGGCGAGTCTCGTCCACTCAAGGTCCACTATCGTCAATTCTAACATACCCCAGGCTGCCCTGGCATAAAGATCGCTATGTCGCTCTCAAGATCGCCAACAATACGGCTGCCGTGGAAAAGGCAGCGCGTAGAGAGATTGGCATGTCGGAGCACATCTTTGCGGCCACCACGTCGCATCCGGGTCGGCAGTTCATCCGACGCGCCGTCGACTCATTCCAAGTCCAGGGGCCGGAGGGAACTCACCTTTGCATGGCCATGGAACCGCTGCGACAGCCTCTCTGGATGCTGGGTCAGCAGGGCGATATGAGTAGAGGGGTGCAGCCTCGTATCATCAAGGCTGTGCTGCCCAGCATTCTCAAGTCGCTCGATTACCTGCACTCCGAGGCGGGCGTCGTCCACACTGGTCAGTACAGCCTGTATAAAGCTTGAGATGTCTCACTGACATTGATCCCAGACCTCAAGGGCGATCACTTCATGGTCCCGTTTGAGGACCCTCGAGTTCTTGAAGACTATGCCACTCGACAGACCGCCAACCCTGCTCCGTGCGTTGAGCGAAACGGCCGTCCCGTTTACGAGTCCCGCAACAGCTTCGGCCGCCTGAGATCGGACGTCACCTACGTCAAGCTCACTGACTTTGGTCTAGCTGTTCGCGGCGAGGAAACAAATAACCACGATATTCAGCCTCGCGAGTACACGGCTCCCGAAGTTATGCTAAGGGCTGGCTGGACTTATCCCGCCGACATATGGAACCTGGGTCTCGTGGTGCGTATACCTTTTACCGGAGAATCGTCCTACAATTGTCCTAAATGAGGTATAGCTGTGGGAACTCCTTGGCGACGTTAACCTACTAAGCGGTCGTGTGTCCGCTCACCCCAAATTCTCCAACAAGACTCGCTTCGCCCAGATGATACGGCTCCTCGGTCCTCCCCCCGCTGCTCTTCTCGCCCGTGCCGATAGAGATACACTCTCCAATTACTACGACGAACAAGGTAACTATGTCGACGTGATGCATACAACGTCGCTAACGTGCCACAAGGACAATTCAGATACCCAGAACTCATCCCCGACGAGGCTTTCACCCTCGAGAGCTCGACGCCCATGCTAGACAGCGAGGAGCGCATCCTATTCATCAGCTTTGCCAAGCGCATGCTGACTTGGCTGCCCGAGCAGCGAGCCACAGCCAAGGAGCTCCTGGACGACCCGTGGCTGAAGTCTGCCGATCTTAACCAGCCTTGAGCTTTCGGCTATTTGGAAGACAGACAATCGAGTTGAATCTTATGTATTTTCTGGCTTAGAGCATGGCGTTGGGTTTCTTTCGGGGCGCTTTTGGTTTGGGAATCTGGGGGGCTCTTCACGTGCATTCGTTGAGCAAACTATCACCATCTCAGCTCAAGATATCCTGAGTTGAGCAAGCCTGATGATATTGAACAATATTTGAAGTCAAGCCATTTTTTTTTACATAAATACGTATCAACTCTTACCTAGGTCCTAGGTGCCTCGGCAGTTGCCCTTCATTACTAGACATCCATGTATCATAAGTAAGTTGACTTTTTTTTTTTAACATGTTGTTCATGATGTAGACAAATGTCTCATTGCTTCTTACTTATTACACAAATTCACAAAACGGCCAAAGAAGTATAACATTAGAAACACAAGGAAATCTCTATTACCCAATCCAATCTATATCGTCAAGCTAGTCTATATTGTCATCTAATATTCTATCCTTAGTCCTTGATGCCCTTGGGCTCTCCTTTCACTCAGCTTCTCCGACATGATAAATCCGCCTTCTTCGATTATTACTCGGCCTTCTTGGATGTCTTGGTTCGAAGCTTCATCAAAACATAGACCAAAGCGTAAGAGCTGCAAACAAACCCCGCCACAATACCCGTGTCGCGCCACCCGTAGCTATACTCCATCAGATTCAGGGTGCGCAAATAATCCTCTCCCTTGGTGTATGAGCAGACCTTGCACTCAGACGTCGCGTCAGGGTTGACAAGGTTGCTGATCATGCCCGCGCCCTGCTCAAGATAGTCCGACAGGTATTCACCGCAGGTTGTCCCGTTGGGGGGGTCGAAGCGAGCGAACTCCTTGTCGCCACACTTAACATCAGTGCCCCAGGTGTCAAAGACAAGCATACTACCCATGAGGTAGTTGAAAGGGTTGGCCCAGTACATCCAGTATCGCCAGAACGATTGGATTGTCTGGTAGGGGACCAAGACGCCGCAGAAGGAGACCAAGATACCAATGATGACAGGGTTCACCAAAGAAGCAAAGACTTCGTTTGGCGCATAGGCAGCAATCGCTTGACCAATGCCCGTGTACACACCCTGATATAGAAGCATGACGGTAAAGGTACCTCCGGCGCGTTCAGAGCCGCTGGGGAAGCCGACTGTGTAATACCAGCACACAAAGTAGAAGACAGCGCACAGAATCAAGTAAGGCACTTCTGAAACAACCAGCCCTGTCACAAAGGCAACCCATGAGTACATCTTGGACTTCTTCTCTCGAGTCTCGAAGATGTCGCGACGATGGATAAACAGAGGCTGGAGCTGAGCCATGACACCTGGTGCGACAAAGATATAGTTGAATATGGTAAAAAGCTTGAGTTGGAGCTCCCCGACCGATGAGCCAATACTCCAGAAAGTGAATCCGTTGAACAAAGCCGAAGTGATGTGCAGAATAATCTTGTTGTTCACATAATCCGTGTTGCGATAGAGAGAAAGATTCATGCGCTTAGTGACCAGTTTGATCTGTTCCCACATGCTGGTGGCAAACTCATGTCCATCATCGACAGTTCCGGGAGGCTTGGACGCGGCGTCCGAGATAATATGGTCCAATTCTTTCGCGACGGCATCATGCTCAGGGGATGATAGCCAGACCTGGTTCCAATCTTTGCCCTGGGACAGATGTCCGGAGACAACATCAATCATGTGCTCAGCAGGGTTCACGTCCTTGGGGCAGGGGGCACCATAACGACCGAAATATTCGCGAATCGTCTGAGCTTGTTCTCCAATGTCACCAAAGTACACAGTCTTGCCACCCTTGGCAAGCAAGAGCAGTGTGTCGAACTGAGCAAAGAGCTGAGCCGAAGGTTGGTGAATGGTGACAAGAACAGCTTGGCCGACTCCAGCCAGCTTGCGCAAGAACCGGACCGTGTTGAAAGCGGACTGGCCATCCAGACCAGAGGTTGGCTCGTCGAGAAAGATGAGGATACTGGGCTTGGAGACAAGTTCAACGCCAATCGTGACACGCTTACGTTGCTCAACGCTCAGCCCAGCACCAGTGTCACCGATAAGAGTGTCCGCAAGATCGTGAAGCTCCAAAAGGTCGATAATAGTGTCAACATACTTAAGCTTCTCCTCGCGAGGCGTATCGCGGCTTTGACGAAGAAGAGCAGAGAACTCGAGAGCTTCCCGGACCGTTGCAAATGGTTCATGAACATCCAGCTGCTCACAGTAACCGGCAGATCGTTGGAATGAGACTGGCAAGGGGCGACCGTCAACCATGATTGAGCCAGTTATAGTGCCCTCGGTCTTCCGCTGCGCCAAAACGTCCAAAAGTGTCGTCTTTCCGGCTCCAGAAGATCCCATCAAGGCGCCCAACATGCCGGGCTTGACCCAACCCTGAACATTATCCAGTAAAGTACGGTCTCCGGATGGGGTCTTGACAGTATAGGTAAGGTTCTTCCAGGTGAAAACTGAGGTATTGCGGATAAGTTCCTCCGAATCTGAGTTGTTGCCTGAGTCGCTGCCAATAACTCCGTTGTCCCGGTTGCTGATGGCCTTATTCTTTTCCCCAACCTGACCCTCTTCATCGTTTTGGCGCAGACCGGTCGTGATATGGGCGTTCTCTCGAGGAATCAGCAGGCTAGGACCATCCTCGGAGGAGGCGTGCCACTTTGAAGTTGCGAAAATGGTAAGGGCAACAAAGAGAGCCCACCACGCCCAGATAATACCAAAGTTCCTCCACAAATGAGAGTGGCCGTATGACAATGATGCCAAATAGTCATCGCCAGTCACGTAAGCCTGGCCAGGTCGCGCACCGCCAACTCCAGCACAAGCTTGATTGTCTGCATTGTCGAAACCAGAGCCACTGGGGACCAGATTCTGCCCAACGCACGGAATTATCTTGCTGTGGAACTCGTTGGAAAGAAGGGCATCAAAACCGTACGACATAGGGTTGATCCAGAAGATCCACACGAACCATGGATGCATCTGGGGCTTGTGGATCATGTAGCCGGAGTATATAATAGTTGCTGCGATAAGGAAGCCGGATAGCTTAGAAGCGTCATCAAAAGTGCCAAAGCCAGCACCGACAGCTCTGAAAAGGGCAGTCATGCACTAGAGTAAAGTCAGAAATTGTATAAACAGAAATTAATTGTGCTTCTTACCATTGTAACAGCCACCAGGATGACCCAGAAAGTGAAGAAAGCCCCGGCGGATGTGGTCAAGCCAACCATGAAGTAAAGGATCAGCGAGAAGATCGATACTTGGAATAGAATGACGGGGATATCAGCCGTGATCTGAGCGATGCAGAAAGCCGCGGGGTTGAAGAAGGCAAACGACTTGTGTTTGAGCAACACGGGGCGGCCAGTAAAGGAGTCGGTGACTTCGGACATGGACAGAAGAGAGTTGAATAGAATGGCGAAGAAGCAAGCACCGGATTTGATAAACAATCCATCGGAGGTATCAGAAGCGTTGTAGAACAGTGAACCGGCTATCAGCGCTTGTACAATAGTGGACACTTGCTTGATGATGAAAGTTGCCATGTCGCCGAGGAGAATCTGGTACTGCCGGATAACGCAAGCCTTGACTTGTTGAGTGAATCCGACCGTCATGGGGCTGCTTTCTGACAGATTCTGATCTTGCTGTTGCCGAACACCCTCCTTGAAAAGCCTCGTTCGCTCCTTGGCGATGTCCATCTTCGGGTAGTCATATTCGGATATCATGCGTGCGTAAATAGGAGACTTTTCATACTCGGCTCGAAGCATGTCCGCATTGCGTGGGAACCAGTTTTCATACTCGGGGCGGATACTTCGCTCAGTCGGAACAGTGACACCAGTCAGATAGTCGGCCACGTTTGCGCCGTGGGCGCAGATGAAACCCATGCTTTCCATGAAAGGTCTGGCCTCATTCAAGGAACCGTAGTAAACCTCCTTGCCTTCGTCAAGAACCAGGACTTTGTCGAAAAGGTTGTAAATTCCATTGCCAGCCTGGTACAGAGTCACGATTGAGGCCAGTCCAAGCACGTCTGTCAAAGCTCGTATAGCTTTGGTGTACTCCAAAGCGCTAGTGCAAAATTAGTGAACGAAATCATAAAGTGCTGGTCAGTGTAATACTCACGTGCTGGCGTCCAGGCCACGGGTAGAGTTGTCCCAGCAGAAAACTGAACCTCGAGTTGCCAGTGTTTCGATGATGGAAACTCGCTTTCGCTCGCCACCAGAGACACCACGGACGAATGCGTCGCCTACTTTTGTATCATGAGTATGCTCGATACCCATAGACTGAAGCAAAAAGTCTCTAGTTTCGACTCTCATCTCCTCGGCGGATGATACACCGTCGGGAAGTTGAAATGGCACCTTGAGCCGGGTTGCAAAGTCCATCGTCTGCCCGACAGTAAGTGACGGGAAGAAAACCTCCTCCTCGTTATTCATCACGATCTGACCCCGGTGATTCTGGGCTTCCTCGGCAGTCATGGATCCGTAGTGAACATCCCCAGAGACGCCCGCGTAACCCCGTCGCTTGTTCGCAAGCATGTTGAGCAGTGTAGTGCATCCGGAGCCTGGTCGGCCCAGGACAAGCAGCATCTCTCCAGGCTTGACGCATCCATGGCTGTTATCGATGATGGTCTTCAAAGGGGGTTTTTGTCGGGATTCCTTGACGAGTTTCGGGATGTTGAACTGCGACAAAAAGTTTTCGTGAATAGCAGCATCGGCGGCAATGACTTCGACGCTGAGGTTTTGCCATGTGACTCCGAGCTCCCTATTAGGGAATCCACTTGCCGCGTCTCGCTGCTTGAAGGCGGCCACCTTAGGCTTCAATGCCCACTCGGAGTCGTCATGCTCCTTCTCGTTCATCAGAGTCTTATCGTAGACCGTATGGGAATCGCCGCCATCTGAGTCCATGGTGAATGGGTGATACCAGATGTGGAGTCGTGGACCTCTCTGTTTGTCTTGGTTGTGATTATAGTCGAAACACCTGAGTCTTAACTGACTCGAACCAATAGTTGGTTAGGATTGATAAGAGAATATTTGGAATATAAAAGTTAACAAAGCCTATGCCATTATTATTTTTCAACAAAGCAGACAGAGGCCAAGATAACCATTTAAAAGAAATGAGATACTGCCTTGACATCAGGCACGGCCCGTTATTTCTGGAGAATGGACATGGCGCACTTTCTCGGTATTCCGAAACAGAGAACTTTTCCAGAGGCCGACCGAGGCGGCTCGACTTGAGCGGATCCAAAGGGTCCACTACGCCTTTACACGATGTTTAGTTAGTTTGTTGGGTCGTTTGGGGACGACTGTTCGCACTCGCAAGCAGTGACGTCGCTTAACTAAGGTAGTCATTTAGTTGGATTAACAAATCGAGACTTGCTTGGGTACGGTAGCACAGCATCATTGTCTGTGTTACGCTGAGCTCATCGAGGCACAATCATGAAAGCAAAACGGCGTCCTTCAAGCGCGATTCACGCTTGGAACACTGGTCCATCCATCAAAATATGTGGAAATGACAAGCGTGGAGAACGGACTATTGCGGATAGAAAAAGACGAAAAAGAGCGAAAGCCGACCAACGCTTTTTGGTAGTAGGGCAGATTGTAGATCAGACGAAGGAAGAGCGAGCGTCCGGGATGACGTATCTAGATATCAACTAATAACTAAGATCTGGCAAACAGCGGCAAAGTCGCTGTCGTATCCCGGCCGATGGGGTTGGTAAGATTGTCAAGGTGATAACGTAGCGAGTAAGATGAATACACACTCCGTAACAGCGGACGATATAAGCTCGACTGCCGATGACTAAGCGGAGGTTCAAGCCTCACCCTGTAAACTTTCTTGAGCTTAAAATACGCGTAGGGCCCTCCTTCCATCATGAAAAGGACCTTTCTGGCGTGGAGTGGGGTTCACCGGTGTTTAGCGTTGGCACACTTGTTCAGCTTGACAGTCACGCTATCCCTGTCCTAGTTCAATTGCCGCTGAGTCAGCGGAAGTTGGAAAACCCCCAATTGTCCTCTTTCTCCAGCAACGCGTCACCAAATCCCTGTTAGCCACGGGTATCTTGAAACTCGCCTTTTCAATCCTGGGCAAAGCTGCCTCGCCCTCGGAGCTTAGTAGACTCCGGCCGGTGCCGAAGCCTCCGGGGTTTGACACGCAGCTATCACCCCCGTTGTCTCCCCGGCCCGGAAACTCGTTCAGGCTCTTGACTTGTGTGTATTGACGTCTTTACCTCGCTGTGGCACGACCAAGACAGCTAGTGTTTTCCCTTATTCCCATTCCACATGTCGTCTGTGTTCCAGTTTATTCTTCGCCATGGTTCAGAAGAAGGCCTGTGATGCCTGTCATGGAAGAAAAGTACGTACTCAAAATCCACGAGCCCCTACCAGATCTTTCGTGTTTTACCCCGGAATCCCGATGCCTCTGTCTATCTCTATCAGGCCATTCCTCGGCACTTGGACGCCCATTCGTCGATCAGGGGAAACAGCTTCATTGTGGAGTTTTCTACCGTCCAAGCGTCATGTGTTGACATTTGGCTTGCAATAGATCCAATGTGATTCGACCAATACCAAAACACCCTGTGACTGGTGTGAACATCACGGCCTAGCCTGCACTTTCGATCGTGTCAGGGGCCGGAGAAAGAGACCGAGAACTAAGTCAGTCAACTACTGGCCTCCAATCCTTGGCTGGAAAATCAAGGCCACTTGGGCCAGTTATCCTCCATACTAACATTATTGCGGACGCAGTAATTCTGAACATAGTCTTTCGAGGAGATTAGAACGCCTTGAGGGTGTTTTGGCTCAGACTCTTGCTCGCCAAAATGGTGGTGATGTGTCGATGGTATCTGCCACACCCAGGCCAGCTTCACCGGCCATAGCACCTCCTACCAAGTCAAACGAGGCCTTTGAGTCTTCCTTGCGCCTTGAAGAACAGCTAGCCGCCTATGAATCGCCTCAAATACCACAAATACCGACACCTCCGACTGGTCTAACAAGCAATGTCTCATTCGGCCAGATACACTACGGTGGCTATCACTTTGGGCAGATCAGTCAACACAATGGCATGCCAATATTCTCCGAGGAGGGTAAAAACTGGATATCTTCAAGAACCGGCGAGGACGTCTCTTTTCGAAAGTTCCTACCCCCGGCGGCCCGTCAACGCTTGGTCCCCCTAGCCACCTCGGGATCCCGTTTATTTGACTCGCCCGCCGACCTCTACGGGCTTCCCGACCGGAAGGTTGTTGAAAAGATTGTGGATTTGTTTCTTCAGTCTGCTTTCAGGCTCGTGTTTCCTGTCATCGACCGCATTCTCTTCGAAGAAACTTTGGCACTAGCATATGAGCCATATAGCGAGACATTATCAGTTGAGAACATCAGCGCCAAGTGTTGTGTTCTTGCCTTTGTGTCGATTACTGGTCTCTTCCAAGGAGCAGTGGCAGGAATTCCACACTTAGATAGTGACATGTGTGCCATGAAGGCCAGCTATCTGCTCAATGATGCCCTCGAAGATACAAGTGTCACAAGCCTCCAAGCTGTCTTTATGCTGGTAGGTCTTGGCGAACTTGGTCGCCAATAAATGCTTATAGATGAGCATTGCTAACGACACTGGGTAGCATATGCACGATACATTCTCCGGCCGTTTACAATCCGCAGCCATGCGCCATGCGATTGTCTGTCGTATCATATTCATGCTTGGCGGGCATATCTACAAGCCCCTGAAGTCATACAGTTCAGAGGCCACCCGTGCGGAACGTGAAAGTCGTCAGCTGCGAATGCTGTTCTGGCTTTGCTACATATTCGACAAAGATATTGCTTTGCGGACTGGTCAACCTCCGTTAATGTCTGATGACTACTGTGATCTTACCCTACCGGATGATTACATGAGCTGCTATTTCTATCTCCCAGATCTCGATGAGAACCTTGCGTCTCCTTCTTTCAGTAATGAAAGCCTCACCCCTCACCTTCCCGGGGACCCTCGTCTTAGCCATCTCAAAGACAAGACCAGCCGCCTCCTCTATTCGGCTCAGGCCGCCAAGAAATCGGACGCCGAACTCCTTCATGATATCCGTGAGCTTGATGAGGAGCTAGAAGCCTGGCGTCTATCGATACCGCCCGACTTTCGCCCCGCTCTATCAATATCTGAGAAGTCTAGTATTACTTTGGCGGGGATGAAACTCCCGCGGAGCATGCGACACATTACGTTGCACTTGGAATACCACCACCTCATGACCACCATCCACCGTGCCAGCGGGCGATGTAGCAGTCTTACATCTGACAATAGCTCCGATGATGATGGAGCGTGGAAGGGAGGTATACGTTCCAGTATTGCTCTTTCGTTGGAGGCAAGTCGCTCGACGCTTGTGTATCTGAGGGCGGCCATCAATGGACTTGCAGGCGAAGCATTCTGGTCAGTCTTGTTCTTGCTCTGCCTCGAGCGCATTGATATGATCGGTCCTGACTAATGTCTTATCCTAGGGTGGTTGTTTTCTATCCTACGTCTGCAATAATGGGTCTCTTTTTCAACCTCCTCATGAACCCTCTAGAGGAGCAAGCAAAGATGGACCTGGAGCTACTCAGCTCGGCGGCCGATCTTGTCAGGAACATGCCAGTCCGGCGCTTGACTCCGCACGAACTTGCGCATATGAAGCTCGTTAATGACTTTGTAACTGAGTTGATCCGGCTCAGCAAGTGTGCGATTGCGAAGGCTACCAGACAGCGGGAGCAGAAAAAGCGAGAGACCCAGATAGTGAGTTTCATGTCATCAAATGTTCAATGAAAAGTATTTGATTTCTATAAGCGTTACGATTTATCTCTATTCAATAGTCATAGATGTGACAATTACCCTACATATCATATTCGAGAATATCGTTTTATAAATACTTAATTATGTAACCCTATCGAACGAAGGAAATATGTCTTAGTTAAACGCCCCATATTCATAGGATGGGTTGGGTTTCCTACTATATAACTCATAATCTCCCACTTTAGAAGTTTGGATTCAGGTCAATACGCTCGTAATACCAAGTGCTACTTTCTACTGGACTTGGTCTGCAGTCGATGAGTTCAATATTTATGCTACCTAGTCTAGTGTGACAGACATCACCATCTAGCTTAACTCAACCTTTGATAATCATAACACCTAGCTACTCGATACTCTGGCCTAATTGCCAAATGTCCAGGGGCAACTGGAAGCACAGCCAGGCACCTGTGCAGAGCCTCAAAAGAGTCCAGACTACCTAGGTGCCGTGTTCTATTCGATGACCCTCGCCTCAACCTAGCACCCCCAAGTAGGCCCTTTTAGCCGTCCAGCGCCTCTCTCTTCTTCTATCTTCGCCATTTCCAGCATTTGTGTCTTGCAGCTTCACTCACAATCACTTGCTTCGTGTTCACTGCAGATCCATCTCGCCAGCTCCTCTGCATGTACGGCTGCAGGTTCTATCAGTGGAACATCCCCAACATCCTCTTGTTTAACCACGAAACCCAAGTCTGTGCTACCGAGGATAACAGCCTGTGCTCCTCTATCAACCAGCTTCCTCGCTTGGCTGATAAACATTGCCCTTGTTGTTTCGGTCACCGAGGCAGCACCTTTTGCCACCTCTTCCAGCATGCCCTTGTTGACCGCCTCGATGTCCGCAGCAGTCTCCGGGATGATTACGCGAAACCCGTAACGAGGCTGCTGCAGACGGCCAACGAAAAAGTCGGCGTCGTCTGAGTCCAGCATGGAGATCTTGGGTCCGAGCAAACCAAGCCGCTGCACCGAGGGGTGAGCTTTGGCTATGTGCGCGGCGAGGAAGTCGGCGATGTGAAGGAGGGGCACGCCCGAAGGAGAGAGAACTCTTGACAGCTGGGCTGAGACTTTGTGGGCCAGGATAGCACAGACAGCGACTCCATCGACCCTTGAGCTTAATGCCTCGATCGGATCCGCGTACACGGCTGCAAAAGATTCCCAGTCTCCTTTCATGGCGTGTTGTATCATGTCTTCGAGATTGGCGCTGTACATGTACAGAGGAGCCGTTGAGCGCTCTCCCAGTCGAGCCCTAACAGCCTGGTTGATGATGTTGTAGTAGAGCGCAGTGACATCGGGCGTCATGCCTCCGAGAAGCAAGACTGTCTTCATACTGTCGGCGATATGCTATCTGGAGGTGTTTAGTCGACCGCTGAGGAGATGCTGCAAGGTCGAGCGAAGATGGCCAAGGATGAAGTGTTCCAAGAGAAGAGTCATAAGCTAATGTCAGCAATGCTTGATAATACAAGAGCGCGGAGTGGAGAAGCTGACTAGCAGCAACCAAGATGATGTTATCAAAGAGACTAAGGAGATGGGACAAAGCGGTGATGGTGGATTGTAAAACCGAGCCACGAGAGTTTCCTGAGGTATTTACTTGCCTCTTCCATAGGGTCAGTCTTCATCTTCTTTGGCGTGTCGACCGTGGTTGAAGCCCGAGTGAGGCCATTCATTGTAAGATTTCAAATAAAGGATATACCCACCACAGGTGTCATCGTTAGACAGAGAGACTTCATTTGCAATTACCTAGAGTTCTAGATAAAAGCTACATAGTAATATAGAAAGCAGATCTCCCTAAAATCGCTAAAAGAAACCCCCTAATTGACCTCATAGACCCTCAGAATAGTGATATACATAGCTAGATCACTAAGGATATAACTCAAGTCCTTCAGGAATCTCCGCAGCCACAGAACTATTATCGGAGGAGCTAATTTTCTAACTTTTGTCTGTTATAGCGTGATGTCTAAGATGAAGCCGCAACGGGTGAAGATTGAGTCATCTTGCATCTTGACGTGCGAGCAATGAGCGCTAAGGAGTAGATGTATCTTCCGATAGACTTGGACAATCGCTGTCAACACCCGTATACAAGCTGTTTATGTCGTTGGTCAAGACAAGCTCGATAGTTCGAAAGTAGTTGTCTAGGGACTGGTACCGTGTATTCATAAATATCCATGTGGCAATTCCGTTCTTCTTCGATGCCAGGGTTCTGCATGTATGTGTATAAGTTCAGCAAGGCTGGTTAAGTGCTGTATTTACCGTATGCCGGATGGACGGTGTCATAAGGTAGGTAGGTGCAACTGCAAGGGTGTTGCAGGAGGCATGTTGTGATCTAGCTTGGTAGGGTCCGTAGGTAGAAGTTATGGGAATTGGGTGCCTCAGGCAGCCACCTTCCAACAGATATCCGAATGGGCACCTTCAGTGGGACCCAAACTCAGCGTGGCGAAACGTATGTTATAATATATAAAAGAATGTGTTGTGAGGGTAGGGGTGTGNNAGGCAGCCACCTTCCAACAGAATGTCGCCATGTGCGAGAATGATACTTGATGTAATCGTACTCATCGGGGTCTGAGTTAACGCTACAATTGAGCTCCTAGGACCAAAGTCGTAAGAGGTGGGCAAGAGGCGAGATGAGATACTTATACTCGCAGTTCCTCATCGTGATATTGGGGACTCCAGTAGTATCAAAGAACAAGCTACAGGACTTACAGTTTACAGGTAGAGGTCAGCAAGCAGCAAACTTCTTAAGCGAATGCTGTACACAATCATTCACTTACACGTCAACCAATGTTCATGTCAGCGACTTGCGTGCCATCGACTCCAAGCACCTCTTCACCATGTCACAAACATCAACAACTTAACACGCCAAACTTCCCTCTTTTTGCAGTTAAAAGCCTTGAATAAAGTAACCATGCCCCGAACAAACATGCTCATGTACCTTCTCGCTTCCCTTTCTACCAATCCTCCATCATCTATCCGCCAGCCCCATACCCAAACGACCGTCACGATCCTCCTTCGTCCAACTTTAGTCGAGAATTCTTCTGCGGGGTGACAATCGTGATGCTGCTCTAGTGAATCATAACAAATCACATTACTTGCCGTGGCAGGGCCGCAAACGCTCCTTGTGGGTGTGTCTGGGACCGCCAAGCTTCGATACATCATTATCCTCAACGCCAGCTTGCCTACTCTCAAGCTACGGATGCGATAACCAGACCGGCCACATTCTCCTCCTCGCTTCGCACTGTAATCTTTGTCGTCACACCCGTTTTTGAAGAGAACGCCATCCGGACATTGGCAACTACCCGACCACCGCCAACCGTCTTGCCCAGAAGCTTGAGTGTGTGGGTAGTCTGGTTCACAGGGACATCCGTACCCTCCAGCGGCTGCAGGGAGAGGGCCTTGGTGAGCTGTTCCGTAGCCTCTGCGATGCTTGTCAGTTTCGGTTATGCTATAGATGCAACAGTCCAACGTACCTGCGATGCTCTCCATGCCACCCAGCTGGAGAGTCTCTGTCGCCTCCTCGCCAGAAGCGCCAATCTGCTCCCAGATATGGCTGAAGTTGCCAGCGAATGTGGGGATCACGTAATCGCTGCCAGCAAGGTCGAACTCGGCCACCTCATACTCATCATCGTAACCAGTATCCTCTGGCTCATTTGTAGAGGGATCAATCTCTTTGCTGGTGAATTTGAGAACGTTGGAAAAGGTCGAGATGGGCAGAGAAGCCTCGCCATTGATCTTCTTGAAGGCAACATACACCTTGCCAGGCTCATCGGTCGCAAGCTTCTCGGCAGGGATGATAAAGACCTCCTCAAGGTCCTCGTCGTCTGAAGGTGTCGCCACGATAGAGACGTTCTCGAGGACAGTATCAGGTAGGGTGTTCTTGACCTCGTACTGGAACACAACATGCTCCTTAAAGATGTGCTTGACCAGAGTCACGACGTACTCGGTCTCGGCTTCGGTAAGCTCAATGAGCGGTGATGACTTGAGCACGTTGCCAAACTCCTTCATCTCGGGGATCTCCAGGAGCTCCTGGGCGTACCGCTGTGCCTGGGCGGAAGCAGATGCTACAGCCTCGGCTCCGGTCGCCTTGGTAGGGCCAACCTTGGGAGCCTTGAGAGTGGGAGTAGTGGTCATCAACTTCTTGGTACGGTCCTCGGCATCGGCCTGCTCCCTGGTGACAATGGGGATGCTAGAAATGTCGAATGGGTTGTCGAAAGCAGACTTGTCGTCTGAGGTGACGTACATTACAAGCTGCTGCTCGAAGAAGGGGAGGGAGAACATGTTCTCTGTATGCGCGTCAGTCTTATTCTTATGTAGGTTCAAATTCTCGCTTACCGTTCTTGACGAATCGAGTAGCCATCTCGTCATCCTCCTCACCCATGAGCTTGAGGTTGAGCGCAGCACGATCACGGACCTCGTCATCGACATCATCCAGGCATCGGGTGAGGAGAACCCGGACACTGCTCTTGACCTCAGGGTCTTTCTGGCCAACACCAAACTTGGCGAGGGCGGTGACAGCAGCGGCTCGGACAATCGCGTTCTCCAACACCACTCGGTTGTAGATGTACCGGATGTACTTGGTGGGCTGAGCGGTCTTGGGACCCTCGAGACCAATCAGATGGAGGATTCGGACAGCCAGCTTCGTAAACTCGCAGTCCTCGATGAACTCGCATAGGTGCGCAAGAGCATCCTCCTTGGAATCAGGCACAAACTTGATCAGGTCGAACATGCTCTCCACGACAGCCCGCTTGAACTCATAGCCACCTTCATCGCGCAGAATGCCACTGAGGAAGGTCAGCATACCTGCCTGCTTGCTAGGGAACTTCAGGCAGAGTGTTCGAATGGCCTCGACAATGGTAATCTTGAACTCGTCGGTGATCTCGGACATGAAGGTGGATATTTGCTTCATCAACCGGTCAACGCTGGCTTCGTTACCGGTCTTGAGTAGGGTGGTGATGGCGAAGGTGGCGATCGATCGGTTGCTGTTGGAGATGAGGAGCTCGATATCGGGGTTGCAGACGTTGACGGCGTTGGGCTTGAAGCTAGCAAAGTTGTGGAGGATGCGCAGGGCGGCGAACTTAGTGACAGCCCGAGGAGAAGTCAGGAACAGCTGGAGGACATGGACAGCTTGCGACACTTCGGCATCTGTCACATCGCGCATGTCGCAGATGGCTTTGGCAGCCTCAAAGTTGACCATTTCGCTCTTGTGTCGAAGCCAGCCGTCGAGCAACTGCATCATTGGCTTTCTCAACGAAGCATCCTCCTCAGCGAGCTGAGCAGCAAGTCGCACGAGCATGACAATAGCGGCAGGACTCTTAAGGGCGCCAGCGGCGCCAAACTGCTGAACCATCTTGACCAGAGCCATTCGATCGTGCATGCGCATTTGGTACAGGAGTCCTACAGCATGATATTGAGACATGGTCGAGTGGTTCATGGGGATCTGGCTGCTCGAGGTGGAGAATCCAAGGGAGAAGCCACCGGACGACTTATTGGAGGCAGCAGCCTCCTGGGTCTCGCTCTGCCATCGTCGAACGACATCCTTGGCAATCGGTAGGAGATGGTAGGAGGAAACCAGGGCGGCGGAAGAAACAGAGGGGTTCTTGTCGACAATCGCTGTCTTCATTACTCGTTCGATCGATTGGACAGTCGTGGCCTTGTATCGGGTCAGCATCAGGGGGTAGCGGTGGGCCTACAAGCAAGGCGACCTACATCAATGATGCGGCAGAGGGCGCGGATGGCGTTGGGTCTGTAAATGGCGTCGGTGCTACCTCCAGTGTCCTTCATTATAGTGCTGGTAACCATGATGATGTCCTCGGCCGAGTTGGCAAGCTCCTTGATGACAAGGTGCACCATCTGGCGGAGACTGGCATCCTTGTTCTGGAACAGCTTCGAGATACCGAAGAAGAGGGTGGTGGCTTCGTTGGTCGGGAACTTCTCTCCTGTGTATAGGAGGAGGGCGATCTTTGTGAGGAGAATGCGACATCGTCGAGGCTGGATGGGAGAGCTGTTGAAGAGTCGTGCTGTCGGTCTGTTTAGCTGGACTGTGGGGGGACGAACAGGGCGATTGCTCTAGACGGACCTTCTTGGAAGACCTGAGTGCGGTCCACCTTGACCAGCCCGAGGTCGGCATCTTCGTCCTTTTTGCCGTAACTCATGTTGGGCAGCTCGGTTGGGGGAATCGTTGTGGTCGGGGAAGACTTGGTGGTTGCGGTCGAGTCGCTTTCTCTAGAATCACCACGTCGCAGTTACGCTCAGGGATGGGTTGGTGGTATCACGTGATTGTTATCAGCCCCTTATCGGGACCTGGATTCGTGTCAACTTTCAGAGACGCAACGTTAAGGAACAAGGAGAAAAGCATTGTTCACTCTTGGTCTCTAAAATTCGGTATTTAAAAAATGTCTTCAAGTCATAGGATATGAAGGAATGTTTTCAGTTCCTCTCTACTAGTTTGATCATAGTTGTCTTTTGTACGGAGTATTACCTTCTTAATATGCTTTGCTGCAGGATCGTGGAGTACCAGATTCGCAGATGTACCTTGTCTCTCAGAGCATACTTAAGACTCTAACCTGATAACAAGGACATTAATTTGGGTCTCCTGGCCGTCTTTGATCTTGAATCTACAACTCGGATTGTCGAAAAGAAGCTCCGTTTAGCCAAATAATATTACCCATGCTCGATCTTTTGGCGAGCTCCCGTCTCCCAAAGTGACATCATGTCGAACCCTGAATCCACCCACTCCGAAGTTCCTCAGCCGGACCCAATCTTTTCACTGTCCCGAAGCTTTCTACCTTTCTACCCTCCAGCCTCATCCTTATCCCCAACCAATTCACCACGGATTCGTCGCCAAGATGATGAAGCCTACGACGCGGCTCCCGCTGCGGCTTGTGCCCCGGCTGACCAATGCCCCCGTCTTCCTCCGTCCGATTCACTCGACCGTCGCAAAGCCTGCCAATGTCGCTCCGATTGTCGGCACCGGCCCGCCCCCGGAGCCGCCGATCCCAGCTACCGTTAATGCCCATCAACGCGTCGCGAGGAGGAGGAAGCAGGCGGAGATGCTCAAGAATGCCCGAGAGCTTCGGAGTGCAAACTCCACAAAGGGAGCGGGCGGGTTGAAAAAGAGGTTTTGGAAGGATGTTTCGGTCAAGGAAGTGGATGGTGAGTGAAGCATGGTTCCAAGCCTTTGGTTCCAGCCGGGCAAACGATCCAGACAGCTTTCGACTGACCGTTGTTCTTCCAACAGGCGCCCTCGTAGTCCACCTCGATACCCGGCCGTTGAGACACCCTGTGACAAAGTCAATTGTTCGCATCCCAGTCTCCAAACCTGACCTCGCCTCGGCCATCGCCCTCGAATGGGATCTCCTGAGCTCGGCGCAAGAAGCAACGAGACAGCATCTTATCCCCCTCACAGGTCTTATCTGCCGAGCTCACGATATTGCTGCTGCCGATGAGGGCCCAGGAGCCGAGATCTCAGAAGTCCGCAGTGCCATTGCCACAACGCTCTTGAGGTACCTGGACACGGATTCCATTCTTTGCTGGGCTCCCCCAGCCGGGGAGCACGACACAAAGAACGACGCTGGGGAGTCACTACGAGAGGTTCAGAAGAAGACGGCGGATGAGATCGTGTCTTTCCTCACGACCAACGTTTGGCCTGGCATCACCATCAACCCCGTCCTCGACGGCAACTCGATCATGCCCCAGTCCCAGAGCCCGGGCGTGCGTGAGGTTGTGCAGGGCTGGATTACCGGACTCGATGCCTACGAGCTTGCGGGATTGGAGCGCGCCACTCTGGCGGGCAAGAGTCTTCTTGTGGCCGCGCGATTCATCGTGGAGTGGAGCGAAGGTTCAGTCGGCAAGGGCCAGCTGAACGGGGGTGAAAAGTTTGGCGTCGAGAAGGCCTCATTAGCCACCAGTCTGGAGGTGGACTGGCAGGCGATACAGTGGGGTGAGGTTGAGGATACGCACGACGTTAATAAGGAGGATGTGAGGAGACAGATGGGGAGTGTTGCTCTACTGGTATCCGGGACGGGCAAGGCTTGAGCAGTTGAGCCGTTGCTTATACTGGGTATGTATGATTGCTGCTACGTGATGGCATCACATACTTTTTCTGTGTAAAGTAGAATAGAGACAAATATGTACGATAGATGCATAAAGGATGTAAAATTGCCTAAAATGCGATCATAGGGGTTTAAAAACACCATATGGCATAGGTTCCTATACTGTTGTATGTTCAACGTTCATGCATCTAAATGTAGTCGTGGAAATATATGGCCAGTCAGAAGTGCGACGTGTTTTCCGTGTTGCATTTTGCGAGGCCAGACCTTTGATGATCACATTATTGCTCAATATATGTCTCACTTCTCTACTTCGCACGAGAGAAGTATATTTTTTTATAGATAAATGCATAATCCGTGGTTGATATGCCAGATTAGTTACCCTACATCTAAATGCTGCTCTAGGTGAGTTTCAGACTTGGATCAATGACCCTCGTATTTCCACAAACTCAGCCAGCTCGGGCTCGCGAAATGAGACACGAGCACGCCAAGTATTCAAGGTGAAACCCCATGGCCAATTATCGCCGATCCGTCACAAGACGCCCTACCTTGATTCGATGACGACCTGATGTTATATGTTACAGTAACTTACGTTACAGTATGAGCATCACGGACAAATAGAGGTTGCCTTGTTTCCACGTGCTACTGTGCTTTTGGTGTGCAACCATTTGTAATCGATTCAGTATCGATCGCCATAACTGCAGCTTAATTCGACCTCGAATTCCAATATTGGCGCACTCCTAGACCTGATTGAGCCGTTGAAGGACGCAAGAACCGCCACTGGTTGTTCAACTGTTTGCCAGGCCGCGCAAGCCGCTCTTCTTCCTAGAAGCGATTCCAAGTCACGACGTGCAAAGCTTCCCGAGACCCCACGAATCATTGCTGAGAATGCCAAGGCTTCAAGTCTCAAGGCCTTTTTGCCTAGGCTCGGCTTCCGAACACATTCAGAGGCCAAAAGGCCGCCCGAGCCCAAGTTGGGTTAGAGTGCCCAGCGAGGCGGAGTCGAGACGGCCCAGCTGAATGAGGAGAGAACCTGGAGGATTATGCCTCGGGGCTGAAAACGTTGACGAGCGGTGAAATGGCCATGAGGGATGAGTTGTATCTCAAGCGTGTAAAGACGGGAGCCATGCCAAACATATCAGTCTAAACTACAGTATAGAGTGCCTTGTACGTTGGCCAAGCAAGCTACGGCAACATAGTATCCATCCTGAGACAGGCGACCTGACCGTCAGCAGTTATTAATCCATGTAAGCCGTACTTCAGCTAAGGCTTGTCTCGTCTTGGCACATAGATCTAAGCCAATACCGCTACCCAACACAGCCGGGGGCTCGCGCCACCGGGACCACCGACAAGGATGGTATTTTAAAGAGAGAGTACTATTAGTACTAGGTCCCCGTGCCCCCCCGGCCTTGCGTGCGCGGCGGTCCTTGGAATACCTCACGGCCGAGTTCCAAGTTCGGCAGTATATAATATACACAACGGGCAGAGTCAGGTTATGCGGTGGACAAGTTTGGGAGCGGCCGTCGCCGTGCTCAGCGCCGGCGCCGATGCCGTGGTCTTCCCGCGATCGACATCCGGCAAGGGCTACCTCTCGGTGCACGTCGGGACCGTCGCAAAGCCCAAGAAGAGCACACGGAAGCGACAGGATGAGAAGGATACGATTCTGTCCGTGTTGGACAACATGGAATACTTCTATGCGACTGAGCGTGCGTTTGTTCCGACAGCCAACAACAAGATATTAAACTCTTACTAACTACAGAACAGTCGAGTTGGGGACGCCGCCGCAGAAAGTCACTGTCCTCGTCGATACCGGCTCTTACGAGCTCTGGGTCAACCCCGACTGTCAAGAGGCTCAGTCCCAGGGACAATATGAGATGTGCCTAACCTTTGGCCGATACGAGCCCGACGACTCCGAGACGCCCCCCATCGGCCCCTTTGGCAAGTCGACGCTCAACTACGGCGATTCCTCCGATCCCTCCACCTTGACCTCGGCCGTCATCCGATACTATGCCGACACCCTCACCTTTGGCGACGACGAGGTCAGGAACCAGACATTTGGAGTCCTCGAGGAAAGCGACGGCATCGCCCAGGGTATCCTCGGTCTCGGACCCAATCTTCAGCGCGGCTTCGACAGCGACGAGCCGTACCGCCTGCTGCTAACATCAATGGCCGACGAAGGTCTCATCAACAGCCGCGTCTTCTCTCTGGATCTCCGCCATTCCGATGCCGCCGAGGGTGCAGTTGTATATGGCGGTATCGATCGCAACAAGTTCATTGGCGAGCTGGAGACGGTAGACATTGTTCGCGGCCATGACGGCGCCTACCGCCTTACCGTGCACCTGAGCAGCATAGGCCTAACCCTCGGCGACGATGAGAACGAATTCGATCTTGAAGAGGACGACACTAACGTCTTGCTCGACTCTGGAACCACCATCAGCCGCATGCATTTCTCCGCCGCGCGGCCCATCCTCGAGATGCTCGATGCCCAGGACGACGGCGAGGGCTTCTACCAAACCGACTGCGAGAACCGAGACGTTGAGGGTAGCGTTGACTTTGGCTTTGGAAAGAAGCTCATTCGCGTCCCGTTTAGCGATTTTATCATCGAGATGGGGCTGTCGTGCTACATTGGTCTCACAATCACGACCAAGCAGCAGATCCTGGGCGACTCCGTCCTGCGGGCTGGGTACTTTGTCTTTGACTGGGACAACGAGGAGGTCCATGTCGCGCAGGCTGCGAACTGCGGCGACGAGGATATCGTCGCAGTCGGATCCGGCTTAGACGCTGTACCCGATGTCACGGGCAACTGCAAGGACAGTGACGCCCGCGCCACCGGACGTGTAAGTCATAGATACAACCCCGGCCTTCCCTTCTCACGAAGAAGCCAAGTGCTAATACGGTTCCAGGCCACTATCACCGGATCATCCGACCACAGCACTCTCCCGACACAAGCTTACACAACAACATATACCATTACTTCATGTCCCGAGTTCGATATCGGGTGCAGGACCGGCGTCGTGACAACACAGACTGTCGGCCCTGTTCGTCCGACCGTTACGGTCACGGCGGGAGCCAGCCCGGACGACGACGACGATTCGGGCGCTTGGCAGGCCATGCCCGTGAGCTGGATCTTGGCCATGGTTGGCGCTTTTGCTTTGGGAGCGAACTTGCTATAGAGTTGGGGTCTCTTATAGAGTGGAGGATAAGACTCATTTAGGTACTGAAACTACTTGCACCATCTACCTAGGCTTCTCCTTCTTCCTGCTTCTGTCGATACCATTTCTACAGACTTTACTCAAGGTTAGGCAAGACTTTGGCGAAGTGTGAGGTGGACTTAAGTTGGGATTAGGACAAGACTTCAGCGTATTATTAGATCAAGTTTAAACTGTGAATCTTCGTCTTGCTTCGTCCTTGGCTTTTCTGGCCTCCAGGCCCGACTACCTGAGATGATGTTGTGAAAGAAGTGGTTTGGTGCGGAAGAGAGTGCGGAATTACCGTTCTAACGTTACTATCGTTACTACTACGTAGGGCCACTTGCCGAGGTATGTCTTGGCGGTAAAGATTGACGACCCACTAGAAACAAATGCCGCCGAGGAAGATCATGACGCAGCGCGACAAGTCACAAGGAGCAGAATGGTCATGTCTGTAGAAGAATATTCATATCGTGAAGCAGTTTTGCTCTAGATAGCATGGAATTAGGCCACAAGGACGGTATCTCGGCCAGGCAACTAATGAGTCGACCTCACTTTCCCTTCCCTCTTCTCTCAATGCCGAGGCCTAGCTAGACTAGAGCCAGGAGAGAGAGAGAGACAATGCGGAGAAGGTGGGCCATCCCCAGCTTTTTGGAGGAGACGGGCTTCGAAACGGAACCAAAACGGGGATAGCAACGTTAGAGGCGCCAACGGAACTTGGTTATCTTGCCCGTTTCTCCCCCTTCTGAATTCCTTCTCTGTTCCTTCACCCTCTCACCCTCACAATGGTCTTCACTCCGCCCCCCTCAGTTCCCAAGCTCCCGTTTGGTACGGACTCTCTCATCTCACACAAAACCCTCCATTGGAATGAACGCTCACACAAGAGACAGATCCTCCCGACTCCATCACCATCGCCGACTTTGTCTTCACCGAGAATCATGCCCGGAAACCGTTTGCCAGGTCCAGGAACCCCTACACGTGCGGCTTGACGGGTAAGACGCGCTCCACCGCAGAGGTCATTGAGCGTGAGGAGCTGCTCGCCCGCGCACTTGCGAAGCGCCTGGGCTATGACGTGCGAGAGGGTACAGAGTGGGATAGAGTCGTGGGCCTGTACTCACTCAACACGGTACGTCTGATCGTCTGTGACATATGCTCTGAGAGAGGCTGACAGCTTCCAAAGATTGACTATATCCCATTGACACACGCTGTTCACCATCTCTCCGGTATCGTCACTCCCGCAAGCGCCGCCTACTCAGCCCCGGAACTAGAGCATCAGCTCCGCTCCTCCGGCGCAAACGCTCTCTTCACATGTATTCCCCTCTTAGACACAGCCCTCGCCGCCGCAGAGGGTGCCGGAATCCCGAAAGAACGCATCTTCATCCTCCCTGTGCCCGGGTTCGACAAAAAGGTCCCGTTTGCGACAGTCGATGACTTAGTCGCCGAGGGCAAAGACGCACCCAAGCTCAAACCTCTGAACTGGATACAGGGGCAGGGCGCGAGACAGGTCGCCTATCTCTGCTACTCGAGCGGAACTTCTGGTCTACCTGTGAGTGTCGCTCGTCCGAAAAAAGAGGGCCCTTTACTCATGAAGCCCATAGAAAGCCGTACAGATCACCCATCACAATGTGATAGCAAACATCTTACAGATGACCGTCCAAGACAGTGTCGGCCGCAAAGCCGCTGGTGTCGACACCCAAGTGCAACTCGGTCTACTTCCCCTTAGTCACATCTACGGCCTTGTACCCGTCGCTCACTACGGTAAGACTTCTTATCCCGCCTTGTTGTAAGACGTCTGCTTACATACCCCAGGGATATACAACGGCGACGAAACTGTCATCCTCCCGCGTTTCGAACTCAAGGCGTTTTTGGCCGCCGTGCAAAAGTTCAAGATTGAGCAGATGGCTCTCGTCCCCCCGATCCTCATCCAGATCCTGAGCAGCCGAGAGGAGTGCGACAAGTACGACCTCAGCACCGTGCGCTTCATCTTTAGCGGCGCTGCTCCCCTAGGCAAAGAGACGATGGAGGATATTTGGAAGGTCTACCCCAGCTGGAATATCTGCCAGGGCTATGGTGCTTACTCCTGTCGTCCCACCACCCGAATCGTTAACTGACGTGCATCCAGGCTTGACCGAGACGTCGCCTGTCGTAACATCAACTAGCGAGCTTGACATTGACCCCGGCTCATCGGGCTCACTCCTCCCCGGCCTCAGAGCAAAACTCATCGACACCGACGGCAATGAAGTCACCGAGTACAACAAGCCCGGCGAACTCCTCGTCCAGGGCCCAACGGTGGTGCTCGGCTACCTCAACAACGCCAAGGCCACCCATGAGACCTTTGTGCACCACCACGACGGCCGCTGGATGAAGACAGGAGACGAGGTCATCGTTCGCAAGTCTCCCAAGGGCATCGAGCATTTTGTCGTCGTCGACCGGATCAAGGAGCTCATCAAGGTCAAGGTAACGCACCTGTTCTCTCCAGTTTCGATACTCTCTTGTTCGTTACTTACACTCATATAGGGCCACCAAGTCGCTCCCGCAGAACTCGAATCCCATCTTCTCAGCCACCCGCTCGTCTCGGACTGCGCCGTCATCCAGGTCCCCGATCCCCGAGCTGGCGAAGTACCCAAGGCGTTTGTCGTCAAGGCTTCCGGGGCAAAGGGCAAGTCTGATGATGAGGTGACGCAGAGCATCAATAAGCACGTCGAGGAGCACAAGGCACGTCACAAGTGGCTGAAGGGAGGAATTGAGTTCATAGATGTCATACCAAAGAGCCCCAGTGGTAAGATCTTGAGGCGCTTGTTACGGGATCGAGAGAAGCAGGCCAGGAAAGAGAAGGGAGCGAAACTGTAGGCTCGAATAAGCACCCCAGACGGCTACGAGACGCTGGTAGGTATCTGTATGACTGCGGCGAGTTGTTGGATACGTATATGTTTTGTGTAACAGCTTGAACTGTCTTGTATTAAGGAAAGTCTAGGTGAGGTATCTATAAAGCGAACCAACTTTTTGGAATTACATAAATGCATTAACCTTTATCGGAGACCCGTGAGCCAGGCACACCCGCTTCAACTCCTTGAATCAGTTTGACGCCTGTAGATGTTGAAATGTCCGATTAAAAGACCAAGCCCTTGGCCTGGGTGCTGTGCGCATCCTTCTGGCGTACGTCAATGTTCTTCCACATGAACAGACAGATGACACAAAGAGGGATGAAGCAGGCTCCGGCAATAACCATCTTCTGCTGAACAACGTCGTAGGCCCCAATGATGGCGTCACGCTCGGGGCTGCCCTCGGGATAGCTCATCTGGACGACGATGTCACCGTAGATGGTGGCAGTCATATTCTGGGCGGACTCGGGGAGACGGTTGGCAAGCTCGCCGGGGAGGATGTTGGTCCAGATGCCACCGGCAATGGCAAGACCGATGGCAGAGCCGATGGAACCGAACATACTCCAGAGAGCAAGAGCAACGGCTACATCCTGGTGGTTGACCGAGGCCATGACGGCGAGACGAGCAGTCAAGCTCCAGATACCGCTGTAGATGCCGTTGAACAGCTGACACATGACGAGCCAGTTGATCGCCGTGTTGGAGTGACGGAAGTGGATGAGCAGAGCGGTGCCCAGAACCATGAAGGGAACACCAACGAATGAAGGCCACTTGAAGTGTCCGAGGTATCGAATGGCACTGTTCGAAGTCAGCTTGGGGGCCCTGAATGGTACAGAACAGCAAACTTACAGTCCGACAAAGGGTCCAATGAAGGCAGCCATAAGAGAAAGCGAGTTCAGGACGTAACCAGAGATGGTGATGCTCTGAAAGTGAACAACCTGGAGGTAAGAACCATAGTAGCCATCCCAGCAGCTGGTATCCAGTGTTAGCTGCAGTCGTAGTTCTCCTGAGTCGACATGACTTACAAGATGGAAGCGAACATGACGCCGTAGATGAGACAGGCGCCCAAGATGGTGCGGTTGGCAAGGAGGTGGAAGGGAAAGTAGGGCACAGGGGCGAAGAACTTCTCCCAGACGACGAAGGCAACGAGAAGGAAGAAGCCGAGGACGATCATAGCGATGATATAGCCGCTAGCCCAGCCGTTGGGGGCCTTGGTGGCAATGTTGAAGGGTAGCAAGAGCAGCGACCAACCAAAGGTGGTGAGGGCCAGGCCGATGACTGAAAAGCGTCAGTAATGTGCCGTTTCAATTAGAAACAGGAATCTCAAAGTTCTGAAACATACCGTCAAACTGGACAAAGTAATACTTGGTCGACTCCCACAGGGTGCGGTTGTGAGGCTTCTCAGGGGCAATTCCCAGCTTCTTAGCCTTGATCTCGTTCATAATGAAGATAGCCATGACGGGAATGCAGAAGGCGAGCAGAATGATGCAAAAAGCACCAAAAGCCCATCGGAAGTTGACGTTGACGTAGAAGAGTTCAGCGATCTTGGGACCAGCAAAGGTCGACGAGATGGTAGGCGTGTAGTTGAGACCCATGATGATCAGTCGGTTCTGCAGAGTGGTGGTATCGGCAACAACAACATCAATAACATAGATGAGGCCAATGTGACCAACCCAGTAGAGGGTGTGCGCGGCGGCGTACATCTCGACGTTCTGGCAGGTCGCCTTCATGACCATGCCTACAACGATGAGGATGACCATGGCGCCAAAACCCCAGACTCGGCCCCAGATATCGATGATCTTGGCGATGGTTAGGTTGCAAACACCACCTAGAATAGTGGCAACGATGCCGGTGGTCGCGATAAGACCGTGTGCAGCAAAGGCCGAGGTAACGTAAGGGATGAGGTTGCTCTGAACGGCCTGGAGGAGACTGTCGACGAAGCACACAAGATAGAGGCTGGGGAGGACAAATTAGTATCTGCATCTACTCAAGGCGGTGGTGGCTATTGTAAAAGGAATGCATCAAAGACTTACAAGATAAAGGTAGCAATCAGCATCTGCTTGGTCCAGACGTTGGTAACAGCCTCAACCTTCTTGACACCCTGCTGTTTGAACTCCTCATCGGATAAGTCCTTGAGGTCCTCATCATGGACACCTGTGTTCTTGTCGTTGGCAGCAAGCTTCTCAATGTCGGGAATGGTCGCCTCGTTGATGGGCATAGGTGGCCCAGCCTGGGTATGGGTCGCCATTGGAGGAAGAGAATATTGGAGCCTTTTCAAAGAAGGGAGGCGTGGATTTGGGAATACAGAAAGCGAGTAGCAAATGAATGAAAGCTTGAACGACCGCTATGTTGATACAGAAAGCAAGGGCTCAAGAGAGGTGGGAATCGACCATATTAAGAACTCTGCGAAAGGCTAAGATCTGACACTGGATTGCCCAGAAAGCTCTCAGTAGAGCCAAGGCTAGCTAGCCATGGGGATGGGGACAGCGATGATCGTTTCCATGTCAGCTAGAATCACCGACTGGGTCCTCGCCAGGTCTCGACAAACATCCCGGAGACCTGAACCCATACATGACTGGTCGTTGCCATCTTGGTACAGCAACAGACCCGTTAGCTTTGCTGGGACCCTCTTGGCGATGGCCCATGGTATCTACCGTCAGGCCGGTGACTTGTACTGTGATGTTGCACTGCATCGTAACCTTGTCCCAGTGTCCGACCCTTCACTATCTGTGAATAGCATTGGAAAGCCCAGATAGGAACTTTGCAGTACAGTGCCTAAGCCTATTCCTATTAGATTGAGCTTGTTTACGCGAGCAAGGAGCAGGATGTTGGTATTGGAGGGCCGTGAGGTGGTGTCGTCCCAATTGCTCGGCGCGACCATCATGGTTTGGTCCATGAAGGATGGTTCCAAATTCTTAGCCACTAGGCGCACAACTGATCATCTGATAACGTTAATCGCCGATAAAGATAATCTAGACGGGGATCCGCCACGCAATGCGGCACAGTAGCGTCTCGTCCAAGGCACTGGTGTTTCTCGGCGCCCAGGCCGCCAGCCATGTGATGGAAGAGGCTCGAGTTTTGGTAAGTTACTTGGCGCAGGTCTCGCTTCGAATTGGTGTGAGGGGCAGCTTGTGCTCCGTGAAGACGGCTAACCGTTTGACTTCTCTGCCGATTATTGCCTATGCCAGGGCCGACATAGGCCATAGAATTGGATTAACAACGCGCTAATTGCGGCTCCTGGATCGCAACGGTACAGTACGTGAAGTGAGCTGACAACGGCCATTTCATTTCACTGGGACTCTGGGAATGATGTTATCTGATCAAGAAGAACGTACCGTGTCGAAACCAAGACACTCTTCGTCATTCATCTACTGTTTTCACCTTCAGGCTGGCCGGTAAGTGGAAGCGCCCTACCACGGTACTGGTAACCAAGACCCAGATTATTAGGTTGCTTAACCGGGGACCCTCGCTCGCCCTGGATCGGCCAACCTTGAGGCAAAGTGGATGCTCATAAGGCCAGAAAGAAGTCTCATCTAATAATGGGCCGAAGAGTTTGGCGAAGCAGCTCTTGGCATTTCTGACCAGCAGCTCGATTTCTCGGCGATGTCACCAAGAATGGCGCATTGGACCGTTCTCTCAGGGATTCGAAGTCTGGAGTCTGGTGTCGCTGCTGATCCAGTCAAGCTGCGACAATCAACATGGGGTGTTGATGATCATGGTGGTAACGGCCCTTCCGGTTTAATCCGTAAGGCTTCTCTTCCCCAAGCTACATACGGAGTAATTAGTAGTTAGTTGATCGTATCCGGAAAGCCTTGCTCTCATGCTGATCGCGCTGAGACTATTATCACTCTGCGTGCAGTTGTTCGCAAAGATAAGCCACAACCGCAGCCCGCCCAAATCACTAAAGTTATGATTGGACCACAACTGATCTGACCTGATTGATCTGATAAGATTAGATCGACTTGATGTTGGAGGCGAAACCCACAAGAAGCAAAGAACTGGCAGGCAGTGATGCGTGCTCTTTCTTGCAGGGACCCTGTCTCTATTTAAAGTATTCGAGATTGACCACACCATTCTGGGGTGAAAGGAAGCCAAGAGCGATCGCGGGCGATGGAATCTAGCGCGGATGTTCTTTTGGAAAGAAACTGTCACGGTCGGACACTGCAGTAACTGCCATATGGTTGGTGTTGGGTAAAACTCGAAGAGGCGACTGAAGTTCGATGTCAAGGGTTCACGAAAAGGAATCAATGGGACCTCCGGGTGGAATCCAGGCGAGGCCGCTTCCTCGTCTGGGAGTGGTAGGCTCTCGACGTAACCTTGGCCGAGATCAAACAAGTCGAGAACATCGTGGATATGTGTGGTCTTCCTGATCACGCCGACTTCGCACAGTGATTCGATCCAGAACCTGGAAGTCGTTGCCCGCCGGTGGGAGAGGGATGTTGACGTTATTGTGAAAATCATGCTTGGCCTTTTAATCGCGGTGATTCGATTCTCATGATTGATCCATGTATAGATGGAATCCTCAATTATACCCTCCAAAGCGGCGATAAAATCAGACTGCATCAAACTAAAGCTCCCCGGCCAAAGCTCGGCAGTATTAGTGGATGCAGGCATGACTCGAAGCAGTGTTCGAGGTGAAGATCTTTTGATCTTGAAGTCGTGGGGGTTTGAATTGGTAGGAATGTACGGAATGCTCACGTCTGACGTCTCCACCAAAGAAACATGCGGTCCTTGCTCCTTCCCCATGCATTCCATTGCTCTTCCTTCCTTTTTTGTCCAACCCCGGCATCAGTTAAGTTACCTGTTATTCACATGAGACCTTGACTTGCCTTTCTATCTGCCTACTGGTAATTACATACTACATAGAGTATCCGTACTCCATACCTAGAACCCAATTATCTAGCACATATTCCATGTTTTACTAAGTCTGATTTCTTATTCAACTAGCTAGGGATGACTAGCTACTACTAACATAAGTTACTTAATATTAGACCACTCCAAGTATCCTGCGAGGAGATCACACACAAAGATATATTCACTGGAAACAAGTCAATGAGCGCACATGAGAGTTGAGTCAAAGAGTAAAACCAAATCAATATTAATATTACACAAACCAGCCAGCGGGTATTATGCGTGTGTATATATGCATGTGAGATCGGCCAGTCAACTTCCCTTGCTCTTTTTTTCTACTTCCGTTTTTTTCTGTGATCCTAAGGATCTGTTACGTGCCAACTGTCCACACCAGTGCATATTTTTCGTAAGGATCGTAAGAATGATACATGTTGATGAGCGCGCTATGGGCTTGCGTGGAAGCATGAGCCGTCTCGGGATACGGGAATATACAGATGCCCTATATGTTCCGCCTCAGGTACCAAGACCCAATCTATAGATAACAAGGAAAACAATGCATATGTGCAAAGCGTGTCAAGACCCTTAAAGGGCAAGAGCGAGAGCCAGGATGGCAGCGGCGAAGCCCATGCCAGTGTGAGCGGCACCAGCAGTCACGGGGACGTTGCCGGGAGCCGAGGCAGTGGGGACGGGAACACCACCAGTGCCGACAACGGGCTTGCTGGTGATGAGGGTCTCGCCAGCGCCAGGGGCACCGGGAGCACCGGGAGCACCAGGGGCACTGGGAGCCTCAGTTCCGACAGCAGGAGCGGTGGCGGGAACGGTGGCGGCGGCAGTCTGGGGAGGGACGGGGCCGTTGCCAGAAGGACCGTGAGTGAAGCCAACCTCGGGGACGGTGATCTCAGTGGAGATGGTGCGGACGGTGCTGCTGCCCTCAATGGTGGTGCCCTTGGTGACGCAGGGCTCAGTGACTTCGGTAGCGACAACAATGGTGGTGTAGTGAGCAGAGGTGATGATGGTGGTACCAGTCACAGTGATGTGCTCAGTAACGCTGTCAGCGCCAGTGGCGATGCCGGGGTTCTGGCTGACGTAGGGAGCGCAAATACCCTGGAAGAAGGAAACGGCCTCAGCAATGACATCGTCGTTCTCAGCGTGGGCGTACAGGCACTGGAAGACGTTGTCGACGAAAGACTTGTCGGGGCAGTAGCAGGCAGCGTCGGTGTTGTCCTGGCAGTCCTCAAGGTAGTCGACGAAAGTGTTCAGGCAGCTAGGGACAACATCAGGGACGTTGTAAGAGTCCTCAGGTGCCTTGGGGGTCTCCTTATCCTCATCCTTGCCAGGCTTGGAGCCAGTCTGCTTGGGAGTCTCACCCTTGTGGGTGCGGGTCTCAGTGACGGGGCAGATGGTGGTGCTGACGGCAACAGTCTCAGTAACAACAGCAGGGGTACCGCTCTTAGCAGGGCAGTTGGTGACCTCGGGGCCGCAAGAGGTGATGGTCTTGACCTCAGTGCTGTAGATGGTGGAGGTGCTGTCGTAGGTGGTGACAACGGTCTCATCGGGAACCTTGGAGGTCTTCTCGGGAGAAGAGTTGTCATCAGTCTTGTCACCACCGTTGGCGGGCTTGGTGTAGCTGGGCTTGTCACCACCGTTGGCAGGCTTGGTGTAGCCAGGCTTGTCGCCAGTGATGGTCTCGGTCACAGGGCAGATAGTGGTGCTGACGGCAACAGTCTCGGTAACAACAGCAGGGGTACCGCTCTTGGCGGGGCAGTTAGTGACCTCAGGGCCGCAAGAGGTGATGGTCTTGACCTCAGTGCTGTAGATGGTGGAGGTGCTGTCGTAGGTAGTGGTGATAACAGCAGTGGTCTGCTCACCCTCGGGGATAGAGGTGGTCTGGCCGGGAAGCTCGTTGGAGTTGGTCTTGTCATCACCACCTGAGGGAACGGACTCAGTCTCCTCGCCTCCAGCAGGGGCAGTCTTGGTCTTGTGATCGCCGCCAGTGGGAACAGTCTTGGTCTTGTCATCACCACCGTAAGGGACAGACTCAGTCTCCTGGCTCTCAGGGACAGAGGTAGTGTGACCAGGAAGCTCGGCAGAGTCGGTCTTGTCACCCTCAGGCTTGGTAGCGGGAGCGGTCTCAGTCTCAGCGGGAGGGTTGGTCTCAACGCGAGTCTCGGTGACAGGGCAGATAGTGGTGGACAGGGCGACGGTCTCGGTCACAACAACAGGAGTGCCGCTCTTGGCAGGGCAGTCAGGGACCTCAGGGCCGCAAGAGGTAATAGTGGTGACCTCGGTGGTGTAGATGGTAGAGGTGCTGTCGAAGGTTGTGATGATGGTGGTCTCCTCGCCAGTGGGGACAGTCTTGGTCTCCTCACCCTCAGGGACGGTGGTGGTCTCGCCGCCGTAGGGGATAGAAGTGGTGCCTTGCTCGGCAGGGGAAGAGGTAGTCTCACCAGGGTGGGCAGTAGAGGCAGTGCTCTCCTTGCCACCGTAAGGAACGGTAGAGGTCTCCTCCTCAGTGGGAACAGTGGAAGTCTCCTGCTCGCCAGTGGGGACAGTGGAAGTCTCTTCGCTAGAAGAAACAGTCTTGGTCTCCTCACCCTCAGGAACGGTGGAGGTCTCGCCGCCGTAGGGGATAGAAGTAGTGCCCTGCTCGGCAGGGGAAGAGGTAGTCTCACCAGGGTGGGCAGTGGAGGCAGTGCTCTCCTCACCACCGTAAGGAACGGTAGAGGTCTCCTCCTCGGTGGGAACAGTGGAAGTCTCCTGCTCGCCAGTGGGGACAGTGGAAGTCTCCTCCTCGCCAGTAGGAACAGTCTTGGTCTCCTCACCCTCAGGAACGGTAGAAGTCTCACCGCCGTAAGGAACGGAGGTGGTCTCCTCACCGGTGGGGGCGGTGGAAGTCTCACCACCGTAAGGAACCGAGGTGGTCTTGTCACCGCCGTAGGGGATAGAGACAGTGTTGGAGTTGTGGGGCTTCTCAGGAATCTCGGGCTTCTCACAGTCGAAGTCGATCTTGGGGATCTCGACGCGGCACTTGTCCTTGGGCTTGTTGGGCTGCTTGGGGTAGACGAAGTGGACCTTCTTGGCACCACCACACTGGGTGTTCTCAACGTCGGTACCGTCCCTGGAGCAGTCGGCCTGGTGCTTGCAGCTAGAGCCGTCGGGCATATCGTAGTGGAACTCGAGGCGGCAGTCAAACTCGGGCTTGACGTGGAACTTCTTCACGGAGAACTTGTCATAGCCGTTGGAACCACAGTTGCCACTGTCGCAACCGAAAGAGGGAGCAGTCTCCTTTTCGGAGCCACAGTCACCCCAAATGGACTTTCCGAAGGTTCGGCCATCAAGACTACGCTTGGACTTGTCTTCTCCGCAGGTCCAGCCCTTGAAGTCCCAGTCGTTGTACTTGTCAAAGCCGCCCTTCTCGAGCTCATCGAAGTGCCATCCACCCTTCTGCTTGTCGTCACACTTGTTGTCGATGCTGCGAGGGGGGGTGTACTTGGGGGCTTGTTTCCAGTTGCCCCACTAGAAGCGTGTGAGTAAGTAATGATCAGATAAGTAGGGTACGGAGAGGATACTTACGTGGGCGCTGACCTCGCCGAGGCTGGCAGTGAGTGCCAGGAGGGCGAAGGAAGCCTTCATGGTGAAAATGTAGCGAAAGGAGTTGTTGTAGTAATAAGTAATTGGTTATACTAGCGAGTGTGTGCGATAATAGTTGTGTATACAATGAAAGTAATTAAGATAATGGAGTCAAAGGAAACGAATGACTTTGACACCTGAAAGGAAAAGAGATAGTAATTGCAGAGGCAAAAGAAAAGGGAAAAGAGGAAGGTGAGTGATAGACCAAAAGAAAAGCAGTAAGATGGGAGGCATGAGAAGCAACTATATACTCAAGATCAGTTCACCCACGAGAGAAGAGACGGAGGCAGACAGACAGTCAGTCCCTCGCCTGCAGACAAACACCGGCCAACCCGGCACCTGGAGCCAAGGATGCACCCCTCGGTAATCCATGGCTAGTTGGGATGGGCCTGTAGCTGGAAACCCCTGGTGTGTCTCTGGATCAGCTCGAGCATCGGTTGGAGGAGACCCAAGCGGCCTCATGAGGCTCCTGAGGAGTCAAAGCTCTCCGGTGAGGTGGTGTTGACCAAGCGGTTCGCAGTCCAGGGGCCATGGGCGGTTCCAGGATGCAAAAGGAACAGGGATCATAGCGACAAGGATCATGGTCCAAAGAAGATGCCCCTCCCGACCAGGGTATCCGACAGCGGCTCAGGCGAGGCCAGACTACATACTCCGTGACTACCTTGAAGATGTGTGCTTTAGGAGTCCAGAGCGCATCCAGGGATAATGGACTGATGGACGGGCAGGCTGGCACCATGACCACGAGCAATAGCCAATGTGATGCTTTTGTCTGGCCATGGGTAATTCCTTGCCATTGGGATATCCTTAGCTGAACGCACATGTTTTGTTTATGCCGTTGTTCAGCTGCCCGATTGTGCATTGCCGCGTCTTGTGCGCATCAACCATCCGCCTTGTATCTTTCGCTTGGGCTGTCGCCTTGCTACGCTTGACAAGAGACTCTGGATAACTGCATCACGGCTTGCCATAACCATTTTCGATCGGTTCGAGATGCTAACTTTGGAAATAAGCATGATTTGTCTGAGGTATGTTCGCGCTTCTTGATGCAAAAGCCATCTGCAACAGAGCCGCCGGATGTGATTGCGCGGGGTACAGGCGTCTAACGTTAATTGATTAACAAACCAGCGCTGCAACTGATGGGGGGCCTTACCCTCTAGTGAAGAACAATGACGCTCTCAACTGGCACATAATTAACGTTAGTACAAAGAAGTAAGCCTTAACTGCTCCGTACCTAGTGCGGCGAATCAGAGACAAAGCGGGAGGCTTGCGCTTTGTCCTCCAGAAAATTGTGGGCTTTCAAGGCTCGGAGGTTGAAGTGAAGCAAGCCTAAGGCGACAACAGTACAAAGCCAGATCAAGCCTAAGGTACCTGAACTGCCTAGCCATGGAAGGAAGGCAAAGTAACGTAACTCTCAGATGCATGCGCATCTTGCTCCTGCTGTTACTGAGTCCCCTATCTTCTGGTACAATACCTACTGCTTAGGCTGTTCCTAAGCCCGGTATTGCAGCTGTCGGGTGCCTGTCTTGGGTTCCATCAAGCTCCCCGAATGGGCAAGTGTAACCTGATCGTTGAAACGCTTCGCCACCTTATCGGTGTTCGTTAAGGGCCCCTTTGCGGTGGGGTTGCGGGGCGCCGTTGATTCCCCTCCGGGTTTCGTTCGATTTGCTGCAGGTACGGACAACAAGAGCGATGCGCCCACCAATGGATTAACAGCGCTTCATCGACACCCTAGCGGCTGGTGGTTCGGGGCGCCCAGGGAGGGAGCCACCAACGTTAGGGGCAAGAGGGTGCGCAGCGGGAAGGAGGGGCCTGAAGCGAAGTCGGTTGATGTCAGGATCCTTCCCCAGAAAGCTACAGAAGGATTTCGGTCAGTCACCCTACAGTACCTCAAGGTGTTCAACCATTATAGGAAACCTCACAATTATCCTGAGTAGGATTCGCCAAGATAATCATATTCCTTCACTGTTTAGCTGAACAAATCACAGCTTCCAGCGACAGCACGATGAAAGCTACAAGTCCTAACATACCCTAATTCAGGTTAGAATACGCCTAACGTTACTATGTGGTTCATCCTCCAAATCAGTCCTCCGTACTCTGCCCATTCACAGCAATGTCAACCCAAATCCGTGACGGGATGCAACATCGAGAAAATTGCACATATTCATGCACTAACTATCCACCAGAAGCTACCAAAAGCAGTTCCTCCCAGGGTACTTAACGTTGACGCCTTTCCCCTTCTGCAACCTTTTACCGAGGTGTCGAACGGAGTTACCACCACTCCACCCTTCCACCGTTATCACCGTCCCAGCTGGGTTCAAGGACACGGCCAACCACTGATCGGAGGGAAACGGTCATGGTTACATGGATTTCTTATCGACAGGACTCCCGAGAGACAACAACGGTGTTTTTATTGGGCCCGTGGGCTTGGCATCGGACCGCTTCGACGTTGGCATCGCCTGATCAAGGGGATCCAGACATGGTTGTTGAGTGCGATCAGTTTACTGCATCGAATGAGAAGCCAATTTCGCCTCTCGGTCAAACATTATCTCCGGCCTCAGTCTTTCTTCCTACGCATTTGCATTTTCGATGTCTGGAATTGTTCGCTCCTCTTACAATGCCACCATTTTCCAAGCGCAGACACCACACAAAGCTTGCGGGCGGCTCCAGTGAAATCACATCAAGGCGGCGGGCGGGTAAGAGTCGCTAGCAGATACTCCACGAAGCCTGAGCAGCGGGAATGATACAGGTGGCTGGGCTTCAAGTCCCTTGCACCCCATTAACCAGCATCGTAGCCGTCGACGCTAACCGAAGTCAAAAAGCTGGCGTTGGACAAGGATACACGCGCTTCCCTAGTTTTCCCTTTTTCTCTCTGTGCGCCCAGTCTCAGTGGACGTTCATTTTTAGCACAGCGCTACCATCGAGCACCAGTGGATCTGTTTTGACGCCGGGGTCGTCTCAGGACAGGCTGCCCCTGGCTGTTTCAACATCAGGGCAGCCACTCATGGAAGAGTCGGAGCCGAATCTGAGACAGAGCAACAAAGGTTCCCAGCCTTACCGCACTCGACACCTACCAATGACTGTTTAACAGGCAGTACAGGCTCTTCTTTGGACGTTCAAGTGTCTCAGAAGAGATGGGACAAGGGTGAGGGCCAGGACCAAGAATCACTCAAGGTGGTCGATTGGCGGAAGTCTTTTTGAACTGCACTTGATAATAGCCTCGCTGAGCTGAACTCCCGGGTAGGGCCTCAGTACTCGAGTCAACCGCCAGCTTGTCGACTACGAAGCGCTTGTGTGCCGATATCACTTGTGATGGAGTGATAAATCCCAAGGAGATGATCTTAAACATCTACTGGCTTACCCTGCATGGAGATAAGCACACTCATACCGAAAGTATCTGTCAACTCTCAACAACAAATAGACAGACCACAGCGGGAACAAGAGGCACATCTCAACTGAAACCGATAGCATATCGCATCAACGACTGCCAGGGATCAGCGAAGTCAACCTTAAACCCATGTCCACTCGCCAAACAGATTCGGCTGATCTACTTGGCTCGACAAAATGTTTCGTCCAGAACCATACAAGTCATCGGAAACATGAAACAGAAAAGCACTGCTAGAGTTCCAGCACAAAGTCCGTCCGTTACATGTTTTATCAAAGCACTCAGCCAGGTTCCCTCACCTGAATCTGTCGACACTCGTTTCTGTGACCCCGGTCCCCTATTTAATTTCCCCGGCTGTTCGAGCATGCTTCTTCTACGTACCAGCTCGGTTCTCGGCTGGGACGCCTTTAGACTGGGAAGGCTTTTCACCGTTATCGACTGGGCACCTCGCCCCAGCACTAATGAGCTCTGATGATCCCCCAGGCATCGCGGTGGCGTCCTTTTGGGTTGCCCCACGTTGAACGAGAAACGCTCCCGGTGGCTTGCTCGCGCCATCTCTGATGTCAATCAACGGTCGGCTCGCTTTAGCGTTCCGCGCCATCACTTGGCCGTTTGGTCAGTCCCGTTTTGCGTCTCTGTCACCCAGACGAGCTTCCTTGATGCATTCTAGAAGCAAATCAAAGCAGATTACTACAGTATTCTCCACTTCCGGGAAAACAATCGTCAAAAGCCGTCATGTTCCAAGATGGATGGTCCATTTTCGGAGTCATGGACGGACCTCGGATATCGCGCGCGGGAGATCATGTCGGTAACGGAAGAATTGGGTTCTTCTCGCCTCAAAGGGGCTTCTTTTCCACTTGGCTTTGCCAGGTTCCTTCGCCTACAGCACGGACATGATCAAAACCATCAACCCTGGCCAAGCCTAGCCCTCTGTCCGTCAAGGGAACATCCTAAATCAGGCTAGCTTAAAGAGTACACCAGGGTCCTCCCAAATCTCTGCCTTTTTGGACTTTCATGTTTCGACTAACGGTGATGGCGGCTTTGGTTGACATCCGCGATGCGATCTGTCATGGCCCGCCAAAAATACCGTCGACATCCACCCAAAATACAACCCTTTTTTTATTTTATTTTTACTTTTGAACGGTGAAGCAACGTCCTGTCTTCGAGGACGGACACTACAAGGCACTTTTTCAGTTGAGTACTGATAGAGTGGGCGGCGCCGGCTATTTGGCGTAAAATTGCAATCAAACCTCTTGATCGTGACCTATCACGCAGGCATCAACTTCTACTCTCTTATGGACCGCACGTCCGTCGTCAGACGCTTGGACGATGGATTAATATCGTGGCCGGTTGCTAGGTATCCAGACAAGCCTGATGCTCCTTCTTTTCTACGACCAGGCCCCCTTGCTCGGACGCATCCCCACCAATCTTCAGTCTAAGTACGTTCTGCGATTGCCTGTTTGTGCCATGCACATAATGGCCTGATAGCAACGGACTTCCAGCTGGGAAGCTTGGAAACCGCTTTGGGAGACGAATAGCCTCAACTTCGCAGTTCGACAGACTCTTTCTTCTCTCACCCCCATGCGAAGTCAAAATCTGCTCGCTCGCATTTGCCGAACTTCTCATGGGCTCCTAGCTAGGCGTGGTTGTGGTGGGTTGTAGTATCTCGCCCCGTCAGGGAATGGCCTGTTTGTTCACAGCTCCTGTTGCCACGCCTGACCAGGTTCTACGTGCCCTCTCCCTGCTTGCCCTCTAGGACCGGGTACCTGCATATATCTTCCGGTACCTGACTTGTGGCCTATAACTAGCCGGAGGTAATGCTACATCAGGAGTCGTACACCTGAAGCACCCCGCTAGCTCTGCTCTTTTTGGGAGACATAGGAGGTAGCAATGGATCATGGACCGTTCACCTGCCTGTATCCGTACAGGTCTGAGTGGTGGATTTTGTTTGCACCACTTTATTGAGCCTTCTCGCTCCCACGAGGTGGTCGGGATCATGGATCTATGCCAGTTCTACGGAGTACCTTGAGCCGAGATAGATTGATGGGCCTCGTCGGGGACAAACTTTCAAGAAGCCGTCGCGCTTGAACATGTTCATCAAGGTTCCCTTTTTGGATACTTGAACGGTTCTATATTTGTAAGGGCACGGACTCGGGCCGGTTTCACCAGCAAGATGGTTCAGACACTTGAACCCCGTGTTGCCCACATCTTCGGCAGATCTCTAGAACTGAACAGGCGCTTTCACCCTGCTTTATGTGAGGTGCTAGGGCTGAGCAAAGCTGTGGACCTCAACCGCTGGTTCAACTAACTACCTTTGACCAACTTGGACAGGCTGCCGTCGACAATGCGTTGTCACATCTCAGCTTAACGCTTTGCCGCAACTACTTGGCAGTTCTGAACAAGAACTTCACAATCGAGTCCTTTGGGGGCTAGAGATCGTAGAACAGCCATGGTCTTGTTCTATTAGTCGATGCTAACTGTGTCTTAGCTTTTTGCTATTCTGCGGCCCCCTTTTGTCTGTTCTCCCACCCATTTGTGTTTGTTCGACACGAACAGCCTCGCTCTTTTGAGACATTGGACGTTGTTGTGTTGGCTTCTTTGCCTTGGTCTTTCTTTTGACCAGACGCAGCCACATTTTCCCTTTATGGGGATGTCCACGTCGTTGAACCTCTGATATCCCTTGGCCCTCGATACCCGAGTATTCTTTTCTTTGCCCACCAGCTGTACTTGAAGGCTGAAAACCGGAAACCGATCGATTCTCGCGAGTTTTGTTTGACGAGGGCATTTCAGGTTCCTCGTCAAAGCCTTCTGATGTATGCTCTGGTGACCCATGCGTCTAGCACTGGCACACCTTGGCTGCACCTTGAAAGTTACGCCGGCAGTAGTGACAGATAGGCATTGTGGAATGCCTTGGTTCGGTCCGCGGATATGATGGTACGGATTGGTTATCTGCTACGGAATTTAGCCGCGAAGACATAATGCCCGTCACGGTGTCTCTTACGATATCGTTGTAAGGGATGTTTAAAGGTGAACAGTATGTGAGTGTGGGTGGAGAATATCTGATTTCATCCTGCCTCAAGTACAGGATGACCGACTCTTATATACATATAGGTGTCTTACCAGTCATTGATTCATTGACACTACAGATGAATGTGAATAAGGATGGAATGGCAGTATCCTCGAATCTTCATATTCGCAGATCGGTTTTACCAGATGTTCAGTGAATCAATATCGGGAGACAATACTCGTTTACTTCTGGTTACACCGGAACAACGGTCGATGAATAAGTCCAGTCCAACTGGTCTCAGCAGAGCATGAGTTCAGTTCACAGACACCTGAACACTGTCTCAAAGCTGCACTATAAATCACCACTACGTCTCTTTCTTGATTCACTCCGAAACTTCTCCCCATCGACCACCAGTCAGAACACCATACTCATCTCACAATCGATTATAGCTCTTAACGAAGCTGAAACAACGACTAGTTCTCGCCAACCTCGACCGCAAAACACATCTAGAGAGGCGTACTAGCTGTTACCGCCTATCAGAAAACCTGCTTCACTGCGCAAGCGTAAACAACTGTCCTGATGGCGCGCTTCTATCGGCAAACTCGATTTGGAGAAATGTCGACGATTGTCGAGGAATTCGGTAAGCTCTCCATATCCAATGCCAGGCCCGGAAACCCAGTGCTAACAGAGAATAGCCGAGCATATTCGCTCATCGTCAAGACTGTTTCTCAATACTTTGGCTTGAGCGGTATCCCCGCCGGTACGAGCATTGTGCAACGCCGCGGCTTCCAGGACGATCTGGTATACACCCTTCATCCTTCCGAACCGATACTCCCTTATACTCCCTGCGATTTGGCCGTACGAGTGACCTTCCCTTATCAAGGGCTGATCGAGGTCAAACTGGCCATTGTGGGAGATCTCAACAATTGCCGTCCATTACCCCCCGCAAGGTCTCTGGATAAGTTCCGAATGGAACTGCCAAGAGCCGCTGGAGAGTGGCGGGTTATCGTACAAGCTGAAGACTCTATTCATGGACAGTGGCTCGCCGCAGCTATGCAGTCTCACCAGGAGGCGGTCCAGGCTCTGCAGTATTCGTCTTTCCACCGCGACCCGATGGACACCAGCGTGGATGATATGGGCTGGGTACCCGAGGCGCATTGGCAGTCATGCCAGATGGCCCTGGAGTATGAGCGAACCCGGATCGGACGTTCCCAGTGTGTGAATGAGATTGACATGGTGATGATATGATATGTGATCTGTACTTCAGGGTAAGGTAAGTGACGCAAATGTAATGAATGTATCGCGGACTACGACTTGAGATGATATTTTGTATGTTTTATGAGGTATGTATTCGTAAACGTCTAGCATAACAAAGCAAAAAAACGCATCAAATCAGTTCCGCGCGCTGTCATGTAGTTACTCTCTCACGTCCTTATAATGCGCTTCATGTAAACACCCTCAGTTTCACACTGCGAAGTGATGAATGATCTAGGGATGAAATATCTAACATTAGTGAGTATTCTCATTTAGGTGAGCTCACTGATTGAAATACTGCGTCATGGAACTAAAGTCAGTATTTGGTTGGTGATTGATTTCACAACAAGCAGAGCGACAGCTTGTGAATCAAGAACAGGAGAGTAACACAGGGCCGTGATAAGCTGACATTTGATAGATCGCTCATACACTGCCATAATATCCAGTGAGCAGCTGTCATTGCTTAGTCTATTCGGTGGAACATGGTAAACGCTCAGCTCATCCGCCACCCTGCATCTTCCGAAGTCTCTCCTCGGCCGCCCTCGCCCTCCTCTCCCGCTCTAGCCTCATCCTCATCTCGGGCGTCAAGCCTCTCGCCTCAGCCTCCCTACGCTCCTGTGGTGTCTTGGCCAAGCCTGCCGCCAGCGAGTTTCCCTTTTGCTTTCTCCCTTCGGGCACCTTGGGCCCCTCCGTGCGCAGCCTCTCCTCCTCGGCACGCCGCCGCTCGGCCTCTTTTGTCTCGGCCTCCTTCTTCTCCCGCTCGTCGCGCTGGTCCGCCTCTGCTTTTGACATGGGTGGCGGGACTTTGGCGGCGTCCCACGACCACTTGGCTTCGCCGAGCTCGGACCTGGCCACCCGGAAGGCGTCGCGTGTTGAGCGCTCGCCGGCCAGCTCAAAGGGTGTTTTGCCTTCGTTGTTCTTGATGGTGGGGTCTGCGGCGCCACGAACTAGAAGCCCGAGGATAAGAGGCGCGGCATTCTGAGCGGCGGCGAGATGGAGCGGTCGCGGTGCGTGGTGGTTCTGCTCCACAGGATGGAACTCAAAGTCGGCTGTGAGGTTGTTGTTCTTGAGATAGGAGAGTAGTGCCGGTACTTTAGATCTCCGTATAAATGCCTGTAGTTGTGATGTGTGCAGTAAAGCTGTCTCTTCCTCCTCGGACAACTTGGGCTTAGCTGGCTTAGAGTCAGCCTTTGTTGGGGTTGCGGCGGACTCGGTCTCCTTCTTTGGCTCCTTTGCAGGGTCGATTTCGCGGACTTTGAGTCGCGTCAGCTCAATAAATGACCGCATCAGCTCGTTTTGTGTCGCTCTTCGTGTGCTAAATGGGAAGCCTCGTAGTCGTGTATCGTTATGTTTCAAGACCTGGCCTTCATAGGGGCCAAAGAGCGTTCTTCGATTCGTCGCGCCCGTTGCTCGGATGAACAGAAGCTCTGATGTGTCTAGCAGGACCTTCCAGTCTTGAAGTAGATTCCTCACGTCGTCCACGAGAGCTTGCTCGTTGTATCTTCGGAGAGCTGAGCCAGCCGAGTGCGCAGCGCCCTTGGCGTTATCGTTGGCTGACTGGGAGCCACCCTGTTTCCGCCGTGTAGTGTATCGATGAAAGGTCTTGTGAGCCAGCACCGTCGCTTCTCGGTTCATGGTAGTGCCGCTCTTATTGGGCCGTGGTGCGAGAGACACGACCATGGCTGCAAAGTGACCGCCTCCGATCATGCAGAGGAAGATGTGTGGGCCCTTGTAGGCAATGTCTGGCAATGCGCCATCTTTTGGGATTTTGGGTATAGAGATTGGCTCAACCTGCTTCTTTCTTACGACCTGAACCAAGTCCTGGTTTCGTAGCTCCTCGCCTGTGAGTATGGCGCGATACATGCCAAAGTATGTCTTCTCTGGGAGTACCGAGGAGCTGAACCAGATCAGAGGTGGCTTGCCACGGCCATTTCTGCCCCCTGATTCTTCTTCTTCATTATCCCCGTTGAGGTCATGCTTTTTATCCGCTAGCCTCGCTTGCCTCTTCAGAAGCGTTGTAAGTGTTGATTCATGTCGGCCATCTTCCTCTTCTTCGTCCGACTCATCCGAGTCTGAACCCGATAACGATTCGTCGAGATCTCCGATGAGCTTCTCGAAATCGACTTCTGATACAGGGGCCTGCCCTCGAAGCTTCTGTTTCAAGTTGTAGTGGTGGAGGTCGGACTTGAGGTGCCCCCGCTGGTCGATGACGGCTGCAAAGGTGAGGCCGCAAAGAGAACAGGCTTGTGAGCCGACGAGATTGCTGTCGGAGGCTGATGGGCTTTTGGGAGGAGATCTGGTAGTGATGGCTTCAGCCTCAGCGTCGGCGTCGGTCTTGAGGGTCAGAGTATCTAGAACCACGGGCGGAAGATCATAGACTGGCGGATCAAACGTCAGTCAAACCTCTCTACCTTGCGATAAAAAAATGGCGGGGTTATTGCTCACGATACAACGGCCGCCGGAGAAAGTCGTCGTTTGCCTTGGCCATGGTGGTCTTACGTTTGCGATTGTGTAAATGATTGCTTATCGCTTGGGAGTGTGCGGTGGTGATGAATCAATATTCTGCTAAGTTGGCGTCTTGTCACGATATTTTAACGTTAGTATCATTCTTTTTCAATTGCTGGAGCTTGCCTTTGCGAAATGCGTCATACGCTTTGAGTCAATCGGCCAATGCTCAGCCCCGCTACTTAACTAACATAGGTACCTTAGTTAACAAGCAAGACCCCACCAAAACTGAAGTGTCCCCCCCATGACTCGAAGTGAAAAATGATTGGCTTAAGCTAAGCTCCTCTGTTCACCAGGCAAAAGTTCTGTACCCTCCTGCTTCTCCTCTCTCTACCCCTCCCCACTTCTTGCATCTTCAACACCAGATTCTCCAACAATGGATCCGGAATTGCTTCAAGAAACGGCCCTGCAGCTTCAGCAGCAGAAACGGGAGCTTCAAGACTTTCAGCTTCGGCAGGAGGAGGAGCTTCTCCAGGTTCGACAAAGAATTCTCGAATATGAAGGCAAACAAGACCAAGAGATATCCGCCCACCAGCTGAGAGAGCTCCGCCAGCTTCACGAGCTTCAGTATCCCGAGTCTCGTAACCGCAACCCAACCATGGGGTATCAGCTCACCCGCGACCAGCGGATTCAGATCCGAACCCTTCGCGACATCAATTGGACCTATTCGCGAATTGCTGCTCATCTCAAAGTCACCCAGAGACAGGTGCAGTATGCCGTCTCGGCTCCCTCCACTTCGCCCCTGCCTCGCTCTGGTCGTCCTTCGGGCCTCAGCCCAGACCAGATTCCACAGCTCATTGAGTATGTCACTTCTTCCAAGGAAGGTCGGCGCATGGTCTTTGGCAAGATTCCCCAGAAGCTCGGATGGGATAGCTCCGAATACGCTGTCCGATATGCACTGCGCCGAGCCGGGTTCAAAAGATATCCTGCTGTCACCAGACCTCCCATCAACAACGAAACACAACAGCTTCGACTTTCTTTTGCCCACGAACACGTCAACTGGACAATTGACCAGTGGAAGAATGTTCTTTGGTCGGGCGAAAACTGGTTCATGCCCGGGAAGCCCTCTAGGGTTTGGGTAACTCGCAAGCCTGAAGAGGAATACGACCAAGACTGCATCGTCGAAGAAGCCCCAAAGGAGCTGGGCCAGCTTTTCTGGGCATGTTTCTCGGGACTGAAGGGTAAAGGACCATGCGTCCCGTGGGAGGAAGAATGGAACTCTGTGGGCCCTGAATCATACTACCGACGAGTGTTTCCTACGCTCTGCGAGTGGCTCGACCTTCACCCAAAGACGGCCCATTTCTACACGCCCGACGCAGCACCCGCACATGCAGCACTGGCGACCCTGGAAGAGGTGCGAGGACGACGAATGACCACGGTCAAGTTTCCCCCTTCGTCAACTGACCTCAACCCGCTGTCGGCTATCTGGACCGAAATGAAGGACTCGATCGAGAAGTCTGGCAAAAATCTGGAGGGTTCCAGCTACCTCATGAACCAACACCTCAAGAAGGCTTGGGATGATCTTTCGGAGGACTATCTGAGAGATCTGGTGGAGAGCATGCCGGCGCGCTGCCAGGCGGTCATCGACGCCAAGGGTTTGCATACGAGGTTTTAAGGGAAGATGATTGGGTGATTCCAACGTTCAAAATGTACACTACGTAGCATGGCTTGCTCAAACGATGATGAATAACGAATAACGACTTTATGCCTCTAAACATGGACTGATAACTAGGTAGTTATCGTGGGCATGTTTTTCCTCGGTGGTGGTGATGATGAAGCTGACGGGAGGTGGCGGGCCTGGGGAACAGTGAGTGACAGTGGTACCCCGCTGTTAACGTTAGTGCTGGTTTCCGCCGCACCTTAATTATCTCATGGGTCCCTTGTTGACCAATCCCCGATGGCGTCAACGTCACTTCTGCTCATCTTTTCAGCTCCCAGCTCCCATCTCCCATCTCCCACGTTTCAAGCTTACAAGCTTACAAGCTTGCTCCTGTCTCACAACCTTAACGCAAGCCATTATCCCACCCTTGCAAAATGGCGTCAGCGGATCTCTCCTGCCTGCGATTGCTACCGTGAACCAAGAAATCCGCCTCGTTCTGGCCTCGATCGACCCCGCCTTGTTGCGTGTGTTGGTCCTGCACCGCGTGCTTGCTTGTGTCTCTGATGATGTATTGCATTGTGAACATATAAATAATATCCTCCCTCACCCAGAAACCATTTCCTCTTCTTTCATCATCATACCTTTATCCCGACTTGACTGTGCCAACCAACCTACGCACGTACAAAAGAACTATACCAATACAACTTCCCACTTCGTCTACACACATCAATCATCATGGATTTCGTCAACAAGCTCACCGGCAGCGGCAACAACGCGGATCAGACCCAGAACCAGAACCAGAACCAGCAGACCCAAGAGTCCAGCAGCAGCGGTGGAGGCCTCATGGACTCTGTCAACAGCTTTGCCGGCGGCGGTGCCAAGGGCGAGCAGAACGAGGATGGTCTTGACAAGAGTAATGCCAATCCTGCATGATCAAATGTGGTGCGAGACATGTACTGACAAACTATCTTTGCAGCTGTCGATTTCATCCAGGAAAAGGTGCTCGGCCAGGGTGACCAGAGCAACGAGACTGCCGCTGAGCAGGCCAAGGACGAGGCCATGTCGGACTTTGTCCGCGACCAGTACAAGAGCACAACAGGCAACGAGTTCTTTGTCGCGGACAAGGACAAGAAGTTTGGTGCTTAAGAGCTGTACGGGAACGAGCGATGCCTGTGCCCCGTGAGGGGCGGCATTGCAAGATAGATGATGATGAACCTACATGAATTGACGGCATCAAGACCACGTTTGATGATCAGTAAAACCACCATCAGTGCTGCCGTTCAAACAACATTGAAAAGCATACAGTCTAACGTTAGTTATCTAACAAGTGACCCATGCCTTGTTGCTGGCAGTGCTTGAGATACGCCTTATTTCCCAGTGACATAATCAGTAACACCGTCCTGATCATCAACCTCGGGAACGCCTCTTCCAAACACAACCACGTCACGTCTGCCTTGTAGCTTAGCGAGTGAGCTCAGTGAGCCAGCTGGTTGGATAACTCACCCTGCAAAAGCACCGATACCTCCCTCCACATCCATGAAATGTCTACAATCATCCGTGAGCTTGCCCTGATAGCCGGGACTGGTAAAGAAGCCCTCGAAATCCTGCCAGTTTTTGAACCAGAGGGTTGAGCAGCCATCAAACTCCATTGGACTCATGCCCATTCTGAGAAGGCCTTCTCTCAGTTCTGGGAGTTGATGATGCTGCAAGTATTGTTTGTTAATGTTATGCCCTACCCGTACCCATAGGGTGGGACTACCTGAGTGTATCGTTGACACTTGAAGAGGCCAAAATTCTTGCATGCCACGGTCAAGTCGGCGTGGACTTGAGCCCAGTGCTTGAAGAAGTGCTCGTATGACACGTCGTTTCGCTTTTTGAAGTAGAATGCTACTTTGATGCACGCTGTGGCCCGTCAGTACCATTTTCATGAACAACAGATACATCGACTTGCGCTGATAGTGGACTTGATGATTGTAGTTGAACTCATCAAAAGTAAAGTCGTGAGCAATCTGGACGTGGCCCTTTAATGGGTCGGTATTTGTCATGGTGAATGGCCACCAAGAAATCTAAGCTGAGGGCTTCAATCTTCTAGTTAGTTAACCTGGCTAACGTTAGGCTACATAGTTAATCGACAGACAAGTTTGTGCTGAATGGGGCTTTATCTATCTAATGGGCTGTGAACAGCAACGTCAGGCCGGCTAACTAACTATACCAGGGAATCATTATCCTGCCTTGGACCAAGACGTCTCTCATTGATAGAATACGTACATTTACTATGTTAGACTAGCATACAAAAACAATGGCAGTGCCCGGAAAGCATCATCCGAGTACGTACACTCACGTGGCTGCTACCAATCCTTTCTCAACGCAAGGGATATCACCACCATTCCGCATCTGCATAAATAGGGAAGATAGGGCAGAACTGCGACGCATACTTGGTTTGAGAGGTTAGCATGGTTTCTCGTCACAAAGACGAGCGAACTGAGGGAATCGCACCAGTCCTCCCACGCTCGCAGTCATAACCAACGCCGCATCTTTCCCACCATGAGGACTCTTTCAGAAATAGCATAGAGCCAAGTAGCTCTGATTGATGACCGCCTTCAAATTCACATCGATTGTCTTTTGATTAGGCTCGACGATCTCATCCCCGGGGCGTGGCGTGTCGTAGAAGTCATCTCTCTCGACGATGCCCGCGTTGGCGAATACAAAGTCCAAGCGGCCCGCTTGCTCAAACACCTTTGAAAAGGCGTCAGATAGAGATAGCCAGGAGGTCACTTTGACTTGATGGAAGTGGGCATCTTGAAGGTTCTCCAGGGCCTGAGTTGCTCCGGCAGCGGCATTGAAGTCAAGGATATGGACAATCTAGGACTTGGAGGCCAGGCTTTGAGCAACAACGAGGCCCATCCCCTAGGCACCGCCTGTGATCAATGCAACCTTTTGAGTTGTCATGTTGTCACTTGTGAAGTTGAGACAATGTATCGATTCTTGCTGTGATCGTTGGTGCAAGATAATGTGCACCTGTTCGGTTTACAGCTTGATTAATTATACATGAACAAATCTAATACAAATCATCATTCCCTCTCTCTCCTCTAAAGATCATCCTTCTCTCCCTATGGTCAAACACCAGCCCGGCCGGAAACGATTCACCGGCTCCTACGCCGTGGCAGGTGGATAACCCGGGCCGTGAGCCCCGCAATATTCGTTCCCCGCCCCGCAATCTCAAGCCGGAGGCTCAGACCTTGGGAATCGTTTACCAGGGTGTCTGTCGACTTCTCCAAAGTAACTACGATCTGCAGCCTGATAAGGCAAGAGCGAGTGACACGGACTGGCGAGGCTGTGCTGACTGTGGCTCAGCTCATCCTGAGCGGTAAGCGGACCGACCTCTTGGGCTCTACATTGCAAGAATGCCACGGGTTGACCACGCCAACGAGATTGCGGATAACCTTCGCCAGACGGACAGTGCCAAGGTTCGCAGAGATGCTATACGTCCATTGTACAAAGCCCTCCGGCGGGAAGACCAGTTCCAACCAGTATGGGATGCCTTAGGCGGTGCCCTTGGCCTCGCCACCTTGGTGGCCGGTTTCAGCCTCCAAGACGTGCGTATGCTATGCAAGTGGCTAGGCTGTACCGCATCGGCTGAAAAGGCAAGGCCCGAGAGACGTGCAGCGCTCAGTGATCTCGTGAGGATCCTCTGTGACGGGTTTACAGATGACAGGCCACTGAGGGCCATCTATCAGGATATCGTGCCGGCGTGTAGCCTGGACATGGTGAATGAATGGGAGTCCGAGGGAGATGTCGAGTGGACGCCATCACAAATGAAACGACTGTTCTTCGGGCATCGTGAACGATACGAAGAGAAGTTCCTGGGCGGCATCTTTTCGCCTGACACGGGCCTGAACTTCGGCACGGAAAAGAGGCTCTTTCGCGGCAACTTGCCGTTCTGCGGGCAGATTCTGACGACCCTTCTCGCCAAGGAAGAGGGCAGCAATGTCCAGATCCCATACGACTTCATGAACGAGTTCGCCATGCCGCTGCTCAAGCGACTTCTCAAGAGCAGGTTTAGCGACGAGACACGGAACAAGAATCTGCATCTAGTGGTGCAAAGCGTTCAGCAACACAAGAGTTGTCTAGCAGAACGGTTGAACCTTTGGCAAGGCGGAGTGGTTCAGTATACTGTTCAGCGGTGGTTTGGAGCGCCCGTAGGGAGCGAGACGAGGGAGGCATTAACGACATACCTAGTCCAGTTGATCGAGCTACTGCGAACCAAGGAGTCCCCTGTTAGTCTCGATTTAGTCCATTCGGCTCTTCTTGTATCTCGCAAGCTCAATCCAGAGGCGAGATATGAGCTTCTCCGGCTACTCTTGCGACACATGAAGGGGTACGAGTTTGATATCGAAGACGATTCAGACTTAGGCCTGAATCGACTGAAAAAGCTACCAAAGAAGAGCGATCAGTGGCCTGCATTGTTGTTCTTTTCCATCGACTACAAGAAGGCCTTGCGCCTCTTCACCCATTTGGATAAGGTCTATCCACAAGGCAACTTCTTGGCTCCCATGTCCTCTCGTAGTAGGACAATACGAGGGGCGACTCGGAGTCCTGATGAAGAGGGTATTGGAGACGTCGAGGTCATCAGGGCTCTACTGATCCGGAGATCGAAGACAGAGGACGAGGACCCTACCTGGCTCGATCGTGCTCGCTCGATCGTTCACGAGCGAAAGAACAAGGCTCAGCAGTCCCGAGAGCCACGAGATCGCACCTTTTGGGCCAAGTCATCGCTGAATCTCAGTGTTGCCGCTGGAGATCTGCAGCTCTTCAGCGACACTGTCACCTGGGCTCGGCGCTTCAACAAAGACCCCCTGACGGTCAAGGAGTTGTACCTTGCAAATATCTTTGAAGCAGAAGAGACGGTGGAGCTCTTGGGTGCCGTGCCCAAGTATGTTGAAGATACACCAGAGGCAGTGGCGGCATTTACGTCCTCGTTGGCAAAGGAGGATATTGAGCTTGCGAATCGAACACTCATCGACCTCATCGAAACTGCAATCCTGGCGATTCATGAGCCTGGGTTTAAACGCTCCAACTGGGAACTGGTGCTTAATCTCACAAAGGCCGTGGCCGACCGGCGGCTACGCGGTTTACACAAGTTCTTCAAGGGTATCACCAAATGTTCCTCCTCTGACCGCACCAACCGCCAGGAAGAAATGGCTAGACTCGTCTGGAAGCCGACCATAGACATGCTTATCGAAGCAGAAGCGCTCCTACGCCAGTCGGCTTCCGGGGCGCTCCTCGAAAAACGTGCTGGGATAAAGGCCCCTGGTATCTATGTTTTCCGAAAGCTTGCACAGACGTCTATCTCGTCGCCGCTGCTAGCAGAGCTCGCCAAGTTCCTCCTGGGCCAGATGAGAGCTCGTCTGGGGCCCAAGAGAATGCGCGTGCAGATGGGAGAGGTCGTCGAGGTCGTCAACAGTGTCGCAGATAGCGATCAGCCGGCGTTGGCAGTGCCTTTTATTCGTGATCTGGTGCTGGACGGCGACGATAGCAACGACAACTCTGCATGGCATCGACGGCTCCTCAGTGTGAGATTCATCTCGTCGTTGCCGGCCAAGGCGGCCAAGGAGCTGCTGTATAGCATGGCTGGAGGTATCAAGGACAAGATGCGAGAGCAGAACCTGAGATGGCCGCCAATGAACAACGGGCCGTCCAAGGATGAGGCCGGTGCCGACTCGGAGGTCAAGAAGCCCCAGCAGCCGGCGATCAAGGTCACCACTGTCAAGATGATGGCTCAGCTGCTACAGAACAGTCTCTTCATTGACCGCTCCTCGGCGTGCGATATCCTTATCAGTCTACTCGCCGAGGCACGACACATCGATATTATAACCACCATCACCAAAAGCTTCATCGGCGTCATCAAGGATCCTACTTGCGCTCCAATGCTTCGAACTCTTATTCTTGATGCTCTGGAAAGGTACATCGTCCCCGTTGCTGCACGGCTCAACGAGCGTCGTCCCCTATCCGAGGACGACTGGGCTGCCGCCGCGGAAGACGGGGCTCCGCTCCCCGCCGTGAGCGAAGAGACGCCTCTCCTGGATCTACTTGTCGAGCAAGCTCACGGCGCTAAGCTCACGTTGGACGACAAAGCCAGGCTTGTGCAGCTCATCATGAGCGTACTGGAGCAGTCGGCCACCAACAACGGCCGCTGGATGGACTTGTTCCTCACAAAAAACAACTTCACCCTCGATGCCGGTACAAGGCTCCCCAAGAGTCCGGTGAATCTCGAGATCTTTGCCTCTCTCTTCAGGGAGCTGATGGACTACATGCCGGTATCCATCTACCACTTGCTGCATACTATGATAATCACCAATATCAACCCGTCCCCGGGAATAGCACGTATCACAGAAGCGGTCAAGGCGAACCGCGATCTTCTGAGCTCCAACGCCGGTCGGCACTGGCTTGCACAGTACGACAACTCTCGCAGGGAACTGTTCCGTCTTGAGCTTCAGCACGCCGCGTTTGCGCTGCAGAGCCCTGCTGCAGACATAGGGTCCAAGGTGGAAATGGGGATCAATGCTGGTATTCTGCAGCATTACCTGATCGAATCAGGACAGCAGTTTGTCGAAACGGGGGAGCCGGATATGCTGTACATCCTAGTCGGAAAACTGAATCAGCGTCGCTTCGACAGTCGGCAGCATTGGGAGAGCTGGAGTGCACACTGCCCTTCTCTTATTAAACAGATCATGCTCAAGGCTGAGATTGTTCGCCTCCGCATACGGAACAGCAAGGAGACGCGCGCTGGGACACCCTTCAAACTACCCAACCTGTTCCAGCTACGTCTCAAGACATTGCGCATCCCGTACTCTTCACCCACGGAGCCCGTCTCCGAGGAAGAGGAAGACATAGCTGTCAAAGAGCTATCAGCGGCCATAGAATCGCTCACCAAACGACGACGACCGTACCACAGCGATTTTGCCCTACTAAAGGACGAGATTAGCCAACTGCCCAATCCCGCCAACCTTGCTCGTCTTGCACTGAAGCTGGCACGCGAGGCAACGACGGATGAGCCGGGAATGGTAGATTACCTGCTTTTTGAGGTCGTGGGTGAGCTGATCCTCGCTAGGGCCGAGGATCAGCTACATGAGACGGTCATGGACGATGTGAGGGAACTGCTGCGGAAGTGGGAGGGTTTCGAAGATGAGGTACTGAGGGCGATGGGGACGACGGTTAAAGAGAAGCTGGTGGAACTGGGAGGCCAGAGCTGGTTCAACGAGTCTAGTTAAACGATATTAAGGGAGGATAGCTTATAGCAGAGACATCCGCTGTGATCATCGCAGTTTACACTAGACTAGACAATGAGACGTTCAGTCGTATACATCATGATTCCCAAAACATCACAAGCAACATCCAGCTCATATCACTCAAAATATCACGATAATGCATTGACGTCACCTCGACGTAAGCAAAACAAGCCGCCCAGGTTGCCTCTTTCGAGAAACTGATCCTGGGAATATCCGTATTATAGTCGCATGTTTCTTATAAATACATACATAAGAAAGCCAGCACCGTCTTCCTTCCTGTGTGCTGACTGGTGCTCAGCTTTTGTCCAAGTTGTAGCAAATCTGTGTACATGTTGCTCCCAACGTTTCCGAAAAATCGAAACACACACGAAAACATCCTCGTCCACGTGGTATCAAAGGTTGAGACTCGATGAATCACTCGCCATATTCGTATAAAAAGGGTGGCCACTCGGGGGAAAAGGGGCGTGGAAGGACAACCGGCTGCTAGACGTGATGACCCAGATGAGGAGGGAGCTGTTGATGATAGGCATGAGAGGGATATTGCTGAGGCGGGTAGGCAGGCGCAGGCATGAACTGTCGTGGAGGAGCCTGACTGTAGGCGTTGGAGGAGAAGCCTCTCGGGAAGCTGTTGCCTCGGAAAGGAGCCATGTAACCTCGTCCATTGGGGTTGCTGTGGCCGTTTGAATTGCCTCGCCATTGCGTGCCTCGGTTTACTCCAGAGCCCCAGCCACCTCGAGGGTGCGAGTTGTTCTGCATGTATAGCGAATCGCCCCCGTAAAACTGTCTGTCGCTCTCTGGCGAAGGGGGTCCCCCATTCTGATGTCTTCCCGTGTCGGAATAGTCCCCTGAGCCGTTACCTCCTGAGCCACCGCCACGTCGACCACCGCGTCCAGTTCCTCGCCTCCATCGATAAGGTCTGCGAGGACCGCGGGGCTTGCGATCGACTTGGAAATCAATCTTCTTGATCGGCTGCGTAACCATGATGTCGTGCACAATTCCGTACTTGGCAAGCTCTTCCTCCTCGGTCGTCCACACTTGAAATACGTTTTCGAGTTTCTCAATGTATTTGACCTCGGGCACCCAGGTTCGAACATAGGCACCATTGTTGTCATAGTCGAACGCTTGTTTGACGGGGTTGAAGATGCGTGCATCGCCGCGAGGGTCATTACCAACACCAGCCACATATTGCCAGTTGGCCCAGTTGGACGACACATCGTAATCCACCAACATCATCTCATACCACTCTGCGCCGTAACGCCAATCGATGCCGAGATGTTTGGCAAAGAAGCTGGCCACATTTTGCCGAGCTCGGTTCGACGTGTAGCCGGTGTGGTAGAGTTCTCGTTGAGACGCGTCGATCAGGCCCATACCGGTTGTACCTTCGAGGAACCTGTCAATGATTTTTCTGAGTTTTTCAGGAGAGGGATCCTGGTCTTCAGCTGCCTCCTTCTTGTCAGCCGTCTTCCATTTCTTGTCGTACTGGCCACTGGCTCCTTTGAACCCAGAAAGCTTGAAGAGTCGGGCGCCAAACTTCTTGGTACAAAGCCTCATATAGTCCCGCCACAACAATTCAAATCGAACAGCCTTAGTACCCTCGTTCTCGCCTCGTTTGAAGCCTCTTGCTCGAGCATAGTCTTGGTCGGTACCATCCTCAAGCTTCAATAGCTCCTCGTGAATCGAACGCGCTGAGATGGAACCGAGAGCCAGGTATGCGGAAAGTTTGGTGCTAAAGTCTGCTCCAAGTAGTCCGTTTCGAGTTTCCTGGTACGTGGACATGCCGCCAGATTTTATAAGGTGGCGAGTCCGTTCCCATGCACTGCTTTCACCACCCTTGAATGGGTGGGCAGACTGGGCATCCTGCGGAAAGGTTGGGGGGTTGGAGAGCATATTATCGATGGGCTTCAGAAGTAGACGTTCAAATTCCTCGTAAGTATCAGGTACTTGGAAAGGAGAGTCTTGGGCCGGGGCCCAAGATGAGGGAGGGAAGTCTGGTAACGATCCGGCCTGCGGGCGAGGAAGAGACTGACGAGGACGCTCACGCAGAGGCTCTTGGGTCTTGCGGTAGGTTGTGAAGATATCTGGGAGCTCTTGTGGGTTGTCCAAGCCCGTATCACGACTGGAATACACGTTAGCGTCCACTGGCCGACGCATAATGAGAATGTAGTTGTTAACGGGATAACTTACTCGTCAACAAAATACTTGTCGTCCCGCCATAACTTGAAATCGACGCCGTTGTCAGAGCACACTGCCGCAACTGCATCCTGATCGTCGACTTCCTCTGATGATACTTCTTCAGTCATCCAGACGGCATCGACGGAGTGTTGGTTGTCACGGAGAGCTCTGATTATGTGTTTCAAGACATCAGAAAAGCTACCAATGTGCAGTGCCAATCCGCTGCCCAGATCCTCGAGACCAGTTTTCAAATCCCAGATGGACTCAGCAGTGAACTTTGCTCGCTGCGGACCACATCTCCAGAACTTGCCGACGGGGCTCTTGGCTAAGGGGTAGGGAGACTTCTTATTTTCGGCGAGGAAGCCCGAGACCTCGATCTGATGGGGTGGAAGAACGTAGACGGGGAGAAGGTGTGTAAAGCCATGGTCTGCGGTGGTCAGGTGATGCAGGATGGGATTGTCGGTGACTCTGAGATCACGACGAAGGAGGTATACGAGGAGTTTACTACCTGCCATGGTAGCGAGACTATTCTCAGGGTAGTGTCGCGAAGTAGTGGATGGGGTCTTTTCCGATTTAGTGTCTTTTTTTCGGATCCGAAGTAATTAGAGCTGGGAGGGGAAGATAGCAATAGATATGAGATCTCTCAACTAGCGAATTATTGGGTAAGGGTCTGGCCCTCCGAGCAAGGTATCGACAGATGAGCTGGGATGATAGTCTGAGACGCAGGTCGCTGTTCTGGTTCGTCTAGACACACCGTAGAGGGTGCTGCAGGTGGTAAGCGGCGCTTGGTTGAGCCTTGTACAGCAGCCGTTGGGGATTATTCGGTGGGCGCTTCGAAGAGGGCTTGGGCGCCTCAGTTGGGATATAGAATCAAATAGGTGGCGGATCAAGGCCCACGGAGGTTGTGTTCAGGAGAGGGTATAACTTGTTAGAGAAATCTTCAACTCAACCGAAGAATCTCAAGAGAACACAAGTCGATAAGGGTTGTATGTATTGCGTAGGTGGGTTCAGTTGGCTCGATAGCTGACCGGTGAATAAATGTCGACGAGGTCATGGATCTTGGGTCTTGGATCTCGCTTCTTAGTTACATTAGCGGCTCCAACGGTTCCTGGTAGAGCGAGACGAGACAACAACGTCGAGTCGAGTCGCCTGTTGCCACAGGGTGTGTGTGTATGTATGCAATGACGGCCCTAGCGAGGTGGGTATGATGATGGCTTGAAAAGGCCAAGATGTAGGGAAGCCAGCAAGACCCAGGAGAGCTCAACAGGCCAGCCTTAAACGATCCAGATGGGGAAATTCAGGCTGAGACAGAAGACGGGATGTCTCCTTTGAAGCTACTGTGGTGTAGGTATGGAACCGGAGAGAGGGAGGAGGATAGGTGTGTAACAGAGGAAAGGAACCCAGCGATGTCGATGACGATGAAGGAGAAGATCTAACGGGGATTTTCCTCCTAACTCGAGTCCCTGCAGGAGAGAAGTTGCGATCAATTTCCCTAGTTCTAGATGTACTGTACTGTAAGCAGGTCTAACTTAATGTTAGTAACCTGACATCATGACTTTCAGGAAATAGAGGGAGAAACGCCGACAAACGATGACGGCGTGTGAGCAACGCTTTTCACTTTCCGCAACGACGTGAGAGGTGGAACTGCGATAATGAATTGGATATGTAGCAAAAAGGGGATGGAAAAGAAGACAGCAAAAACGAATAAAGAGCGTCATCTGGACCCTGATCGACCCAGGGTGGAGGAACCGGGAGCGGCGGCGCCATTGTCAGTCAGAGTGGGCGATTAATGATTAATGCGATTGTTAGATTGTCTCTGCTGATTCCACGATGGTGGACGATTTCCATACCCACGCAACGACCCTCCAGATCGGACCAGACACGGGAGCTTTAGCCTACAGGGGGGCCAAGCTCCATGCCAATCGCCTACGACCAGGACCCTTGAAAATCAGAGAGAGAATTAGACTTTCTGTTTGGGGTAATAATAACGAGCCAGTCGACATGGGTTTTTGGTGATTGATTCTATTTGCAGATGTTGCTCTGTGATAGAGAGCTAGCGATTGTAACCACCCAATGCAACCGGACCGGACGAGACGTCTAGCGATGAGGCTAGGCTACGTATTCATGATTGGTACATAACAAGGCTTGATCAGATTGATTGACGAGTGCCAGTGAGGCTATCAATGGTCCGTCGACGACAAACCTCAACTACGCGTCAATCCTATCTGAATCCATGTCCTTAGCCGCGTCAGTCTCGAATGCCAACTGCTGTGCTCTCGTATCGCAAAACAATCCCCGTTCTAATGTTCAACTGCCTCGCCTCACTTTGCCTCATTTCCTACCTCTTGTGTTTCCATCTCCTCTACCCCCTACTCAACTGTCCGATCTGGCGTAGCACGGGCGATGAAGATGGCGATAAGATGTGATGCAGGGCAGAACGGGTATCGACATTTACCACGACTCATCGCGGGGGAGGGGGGCGTGTGCACACCGTTACACAGACTAGCAGCAGCAGCAGCAGCAGCAGCTCGCAAAGCCTCATGTCGATGCCATTGACAGTCGCAGGCGGCACCCATCGCCGTGGCGCTGGCAAAGCTGACAGGTGTCGAGGCTTGTGATGATGATGGAAGAGGGTCCAAGAGGGAATCAGGGTCCAGCAAATTGACGGGCGATCAATGACATCAGCGTTGCAGTCTTTAAACAACCTGCCACTAGGTAGACTAGTTATCCGTAGACCTGAGCCACCCCTAAAAAAAAATCCCCTGAAAAGAAAAAAGAAAATCCCATGAGCCATGACCCCTTCTCGCCAGAAAACGTCGTCACTGCGGCGCCTTTCTCGCCCTTTCGTTCGCTCTGATCTGCACGCAGAGTGCTGGAGCGCGGCCATCGGGGTCCAGATCCATCCTCGTTGCAAATTTGAATCAATTAACAGCCTGGTCTGGGCCGTTCTAGCCGTTCTGCAGCTTCCCGTAGTACAGAATCATCATGACCTGACATGACTTACCTGGAGAACTTGTCCCACCATTCATGATTCACGATGCTTGTCTCCGATATCCGTTGGCAACGTGCGCTCCCAGCGATCGGGGACCTAGATGCACTATGACAGGGGCCGTCAGGAGGCTGTGGCTCAAATCGCAGGGAAAGAGGCGTTTTCTCCAAACACAGCAGACATTTATGTACGGAGTACCGCTGCCAAGTCTCCTTCTCTAGCTTGTCTGTTTGTCTGTCAACCATCATCACGACAAGCGTCAAAACGCCATGATTCCAGCATAAGCTGAGGTTTGTTCGCGCAATTCATTCTCGTCCTTTCTTACTAGATACATAGGCTGAAACATCTTGCATATGGCTTCATACGTTCACGTACTTCGTAGCCTGTTCTCCAATACATATTGCCATCCTGAACCGCTCGATGCATCAGCTCCCGGATTCATATCAAGTCTCAAAGCCAAGCAAATAGCCGCTCCAACCCTATCCATGCCCTCCTTTCTCAGCTCCCATAACACCTGCATGTCTTGGTTCTCCTACTGTAAACCGTCCCTCTACTCCGTACAGGAAACCATAACCCGGTACCCCTGCTGTCGGAGGCGCCCCGCTTACCAGTCACGTCAACCGGAAACACGGACGACGGAGTCTCGCGATTCTACTGGGCTGCATGACTTGGTAGACTTGCATACCGGCCCGGGTCTGAGTCGTGATAGCTATGCCGCAAGACATTTTGAGGCGCTGGGTGCGGCCTCAATTCCTAGCAACTGGGGTCAAAAGCAAACTGCAGATGCACGTTCATGGCGCGTGCTTCCCCATACAAGTTTGATGGCTCTCTACTATGTAGCTCACACGGCATCTCGACCCAACGTACAGAATATCGTCACTGATGCGTAGTTGTGCTTGATCCAGGTCTAGGTCAAGGGATCACATCCTGGGTTGGGCCCTTGGTTCGAGACTCGTCAAAGACCTAACGTTAATGCAGACTCAATCGTCTGCCGCACACGTCCGGTGGAGTGGGCATGATCCCGCTTCCGCGGTCTGCTCTCCCGTTCGGGGAATTTCCCTCGAGTCGGACGGCTTGATTGTCGTACCCGGGAGCATGGGCATGGCGGCTATTTGTTTATCCAGTCTGGCCTCGATCGTCGTTGTCGAGGAACTGATCGACTGGCTACCTGGAGTAGGATGAATCTGCCGTGGCTTGCCACCTCAGAAAGGGGGGGTTAGGCTGGAGGTTATGGTTTGACTTTCAGGTACACCAGCCTAAAGACCCTTTTGACGTTTGTGAAGATGGAAATCTCCATGTCCATTAGTATTCCTAGATCTTCTAGCATAGAGCTAGTAGTATAAACATCTGACTGCGTATAAAGACTCGCTCTGTCATAGCCCTATGTTTTCTTGATTTGATAACTCAAAGTTAGGAAATGACCGATCGAGCATTCTGCAACCCATTTGACGAGATTTAGGGATCCGATCATGGTCTGTTGAAACAGTCTTACCCTACAATAACACACAAGTTGCTTCTGTCTATTCCCACGATTTCTCACTATGTACTCCGTACAGATCGACGATCCCGTCTACTCCGCGTCCTGCTGGCCACTTCATCAGGCTAATATATATGTATCGTCGCTGCACAATCGCGGCACAAGAGGACTGAAAGTGGTGAAGTGACGACGGTGTAGGTATGCAATGCTACGCGCCATACACACCTAGGACATGTCAGAGGTTGATAGATCGTGATCACAATCGCGATCTCCCGACACGATGAAGTTGATAGAGGAAGGCTAGGAAGGACGTCTTGTCGTCGCTCACACACTGACGTAGGGGGCTCACCAGCTGATGCTATTTGTCTCAAGAGCCAGTTGCTGTATGGGTTAATGAGGGAAGCAAACAGTCGGCTTTAGCTATGACGGGCGCCCAACTCAAGTGGCTTTCTCTGCTGGATGAATTGCCAGTGATAGTATGTAGTTAGTTCTTCCTTGGCTATATGATACAAGGTGTTCCATTTCCTAGGGTTTCTTGTTAGGAATTTGCACGGTATGCGTGCTTGTGAGGTACTTTGTGAGACAGGATGTCTATATACTCCAGAGTGATGGCAATAACGTTAAAGCGGCACTACTATTTTCATTACTCAGACCAAATGTGTGATAAGGGAAAGATGCATCTTAACAAGCAGCTCAAGTCGCACGTGACGATACGTATCAACACTGACATGACTATCCTGCCTTGGTTAACCCAACCAAGTTGATAAAGCCTAACCTCCTAAACCCACTGATACCCTTCATTTGCCGGTAAACGGGGCAGAAGGCAGTAATTAGTAAAGCCATAACCACCATTATCCTCGGTCGGAGTGCGTCGGTCCATCCGTCGTATGTCCGCTCATCTGGTCCGAGAGGAGAAACAAGCGCGGGGCCGAAACGGACCCCGGATTTTCTGGACGCTATGACGGCTGAAGAGGGGAACCTGGGGTAGGATGGAGACGTCCCATGTCGACGATAACTAGTTACTCCTTACAAGACGATAACCAACGTTAGTTATTGGTATGGCTGCAGCTGGTTCACCACGGCGTGGATGGCTTCACCACCCGTTCGCCAAGTAATTTAGCAAATGGTGCATGTGAATGGACAATCTATTGATAAGACGCTTGACCGTGGTCGTCTTATCCTTCGCGTGCTGTGATATTCAGAGCTGTATCACATACATTAATACGGAGTAGTCGTTCTCCTATTTCGAAGGCCGATTTCGCAACTGAACATGCCAGGCAAAGCCAATGGATAACAGCCTCTGACTTCCTCGGCTTACTCGATGTGTGTCAGGGATTCTCCAATCATTGGAGAGCGGTCCCAAGCTCCTGGGGCGCGCATGTTGGTAAACTGTGATTCCAGCCGCAGAGATGTCAAGGTGATGATGCTATCGTGATTGGTTAATTTTGGCAATTGGGGGTTCCCATCACGAAGGAGCGATGAATACTGCGTACGGGCCAAGTAATTGACAGGATGATGCACTGTATAACACTGTGCACCCTCTTGTTGTCAATGAGAGGTTGGACCGTGCTATGTGAGCGACACACTGTCTAATCGCCAGGGCCGGCGGCTAGCCGAGGGTAGCTTCGCGGTAAGCCACGGCAAACCTACAGCCGAGCGCAATAAATCCACCAAGCTCCCCCAGGACAAACATTCATTGCTTGTGTGTTGAGCCCTGAGGTTTTGTTTTTCTCCTTGGGATTGTCGTGATACCCCCTCCTCAATCTCCTCTCTTCTCTCGCAGGGCCTCAATTGATCGACTTTCTTCTCAGTAGAGGAAGCGACGAAAGAATACAGCACAGTATCAGCATGTCTGCCGTCACCCGAAGCCTTCGGACGGCCACCAAGCAGCTGCGCTTTCAGTCTCGGGGCCTTCGCATCGCTGCCGCCCCTCTCGTGGCCCGCTCGGCTTCAGCCTCGTTCGGCGCCGCTTCCCCCGCCTCGTACAGCGCCTTTTCAACCTCTGTTGCTAGACACTCTGGAGCTCCCAACATGGCTGCCGCTGCTCGTGAATACGATCCTGAGATCAAGGACATTGCCGACTATGTCGCCAACAAGCCCATTGACTCGGAGCTTGCTGTAAGTATTCTCCCTTCGTCCTGAGCTGCCTCCGTCTCAATTTTGCACCCCGCCATACCCCGCCTCATACCATCCATGAGCATCGACCTCAGAAAACCACCATGAAAATCACCATCACCGCTCATTTAACCACCAATTTCAGAGTCCAATGCTTATTCAACTCCTGGCCTTAGTTCGACACCGCTCGATGGATTCTCCTCGACACCCTTGGCTGCGGTCTGGAGGGTCTGAGGTTCAAGGAGTGTTCCAAGCTCCTTGGCCCCATTGTCCCCGGCACCATCGTCCCCAACGGCCCCAAGGTGCCCGGAACTCCCTTCCAGCTTGACCCCGTCAATGCTGCCTTTAACATCGGTGCCATGATCCGATGGCTTGACTTTAATGATTGCTGGCTCGCTGCCGAGTGGGGTCACCCCTCGGACAACCTGGGCGCCATCCTCGCCGTCGCCGACTGGATCAACCGAACCAACAAGGCCGGCGGCAACCTCGCGGGTGGCAAGACCTTTACCGTCAAGGACGTCCTCGAGGCCATGATCAAGGCCCACGAGATCCAGGGCTGTTTGGCTCTGCTCAACTCGTATAACAAGGTTGGCCTGGACCACGTTGTCCTCGTCAAGGTCGCTTCTACTGCCGTCGTCTCCAAGATGCTTGGTCTCAACGAGAAGCAGATCGCCGACGCTGTCACCCAGGCATGGGTCGATGGCCAGAGTCTGCGAACCTACCGTCACACCCCTAACACCATGTCCCGAAAGTCGTGGGCTGCCGGTGATGCTTGCCAGCGCGCCGTCAACCTGGCCCTCAAGGTCATGAAGGGTGAGCAGGGTGTCCCCACCGTCCTCTCTGCTCCCGTCTGGGGCTTCTACGATGTCCTTTTCAAGGGCAAGAAGTTTGAGTTCCAGCGTCCCTACGGCAGCTATGTCATGGAGAACGTTCTCTTCAAGGTCTCCTACCCTGGTACGTTCCTGTGTATTAAGTTCCATTGTCAGAACACAGACTAACACACTGTAGCCGAATTCCATTCCCAGACCGCTGTTGAGGCCTCTGAGAAGATCCACCACATCCTCAAGTCTCAGGGCAAGTCAGCCGCTGATATCAAGGCCATCACCTGCCGAACGCACGAGGCCTGCATCCGTATCATCGACAAGCAGTTCAAGCCCATGGACAACTTTGCCGACCGCGACCACTGTATCCAGTACATGTGCGCCACCATGCTTGTCTTCGGCCGCCTCGAGGCCACTGATTACACTGACGGTGGCGAGGCCGCTACTTCACCCCTCGTTGAGTCCCTGCGCCAGAAGATTAAGTGTGTTGAGGACCCCCAGTACACCAAGGACTACCACAACCCCAGCCTGCGCACCATCTCCAACGCGCTGACCGTCGAGCTCAACGACGGCACCGTCCTGGAGGAGGTCGCCGTCGAGGCTCCTCTGGGCCACCGCCTCCGCCGCGAGGAAGCCAAGCCCGTCATCCTCGAGAAGTACAAGCGCCACCTTGGCCCTCACTACCCCGAGGCCAGAGTCAAGCAGCTCGTTGAGCTGAACCTGGATGCCAAGAAGCTCGAGTCTACCCCTGTGGACGAGTATGTTGACCTGTACACTGTTGAGAGCAGCGAGTTTGTGCAATAAGCAATTATCACTCGGCAAATGAGAGAAGAGATGGGAAGCATGGACAGCGTTGACTTTGAGTTAAGAAGACTACGCTGATTGGACAAAATTTATTATTAGCCAAAGACGGCCAAGATAAAATAGAAGGGTCAAAAGACTCCAAATGAAAGTAAAACCAATCTGCTCGAGTCTCCTTGACTTGGACATTTGTTAAGGTACAGCCTTGTTCTCGTGATAATGATGCCGTGGCTTGAAGGAGTTGCACAACATGGCAGAGCCTCGCGGCGTTTACGAGACATCAAATCCGGTGATTGGATCGGGAGGCCGGCACGCAAAGTCTCCCGCCGAGGGGCAGCACCGCCTCAATGCGCCCGCTTTATTCGGTAGGGATCTTGTTCGGGGTTCAACAGGAGACTGAACAGATCAGAAACTCTCCTTTTTCATCCAACTTGTGACTCTGTCATCTCATCATTACCCTCGCTTTGACGATTGACATCGTCCTGCTCCGTACTCACCTCAGAGCTGTGTCGTCTCTCATACACCCGTTCAAGTCGCAATCATGGCAGCTGATCGCCAGACCATTATTGAAGTTAACCGGTCGCTTCGCAACATCAAAAGTGTAATATCCTTCTTCTTCGGTTATGATAGTTAAGCTACATCAGCTTTAGCATATTGCTTGATGATACTCTATCCTAGCTAGAATATGTCTGCTGACACCACCAAGGAACTCGAGAACCTTCTTGAACGAGGCGTAATCGACGACTCCGTCTACGATACCATCAACAACGCCCTCCCTCCTGAGTCTTCGCTCTCTGGCCCTCTTCGCACCGCGACCAACAACAATAACGCCGCTGCCAAAGCCGCATCACCCGCGCCCACACCCGCGCCAGCGCCCTCCCACGCTCCCCCAACCAAGGCCCTCGAGGACCTCAAGGTCAAGTCGCCCTCTCCGGCACCACCCGCCTACGAGCAGACACCTCCCCCCGGACTGCCTAAGCGCAACCAGAAGCCCACCGTGGCCCAAGCTCGCGCCCTCTACCGCTATGCTGCCTCTGACGGGCGCGATCTCTCCTTCGAGAAGGAGGACCGCATCGCTGTGTACGAGTACATGAACCAGGACTGGTGGATGGGCCGTAACGAGCGCACGGGGCAGGAGGGCATATTTCCGCGCAACTACGTGCTGGTCGAGAACGAGAGCAAGACGCCTGTTGCGCCGCAGCCGCAATACGGATACCCTGCTCACTCGCAGGGCCCGCCCGCACAGCAGAATCCGTACAACGCCCATGTGCCGCCCATGGCTGTCGCCGAGGGATCGCACCAGCAGGGCCAAGAGGGAGATGGAAAGATGGGGCAGTACGGTAAGAAGTTTGGTAAGAAGCTGGGTAACGCGGCCATCTTTGGTGCTGGCGCGACCATTGGAGGAAACATTGTCAACAGTATCTTTTAAACTTGGAGCTTTGTCACAAGCCCAGTTGTTGAATCGTCTTTATCATCCTACTGGGCATGGTTATCGATTGGCGTTTGGGATTTTAGGGATTTATAGATGAGTGTCTTAAAAGGAGGAATATTTGGCTCGTGTTCTACTATAGGAACAATGAATGCCTCTGCTGGGAAGATTGTCTTTTCTTGTGTGTGAATTGCTTTTCTTAGAAAGATTGAGTAGGGAATCAGTATGATCCATATCCTTTGGGTAACGTTGGGCGTTATCATGTTACATGTCTATCGTTCCCATGCTCCCTCATACCTGGTGGATCTATGCGTGCTAGATACCGTGCGTAGACAGTACGAATACCCAGGTATCCGGCATAGCGTCCAGCCATGATGAATTTTAACACTGTGCATGGCATAAAATTTCTTGACGCCTCAACCTTGAAGAAATCTCATAACGAGTCAGCCAACAAGTAACCAATACATCACAAAAGCCATCGCCATGTCAACTTCAAAAAAGCGGCAAGCAGAGGATGTGCCGTCTCAACCAAAGCCGAAAAAGAGCAAGAAGAGAAAGGCCAATGCTCCAGATGACGACTCCCTCGACACTGAGCTAGGCCTCAACACCGCGTTCACAAAGATGGACAACCAACTCTTGGCGGATCATCTGGCTCAGAAATTGAGCCGATTCGGTACTGACTTGAGTGCCATTGAAATTTCAGATCTGACCGTATCAGGTGAGTTAAAGTCTTGGTCCTTCTCGCAAAGTGATCGCTAATAACAGGTGTTTTGTTATCCAGCCAATGCCATTCAGGACAACACATCATGGCAGGAAAAGAGGACTCTGGACAAGTTCCCCGACTTCCTAGAATTTGTCTCGGAGAACCCCGAGGGCTTACAGAAGTCACCAAAGAAGAAGGGCGCGCCGCATACACTTATTGTTGCAGGGGCTGGTTTGAGGGCGGCTAATATCGTCAGGTACGTGTTGGATGTCTGCTGAGTCGAGACGAGATGGAGACTGACCAACTATAGATCGATGCGCAAGTTCCAAAGCAAAGACAACTCAATTGCAAAGCTGGTATGCTCTTCGCTCTTGTCCTTTGGCTGGATCTGCCAAGCTGACCCGAACAGTTCGCCAAGCACATGAAGGTCGAGGAGCAAGTCCAATTCCTCCAAAACCACAGGACCGGCATCGGTATTGGAACCCCTTCCCGACTCATGGAACTCATCGACAATGGTAAGTCGATATCCCTTGGAGGCCAAATCTTGGACATGGCACAGCAGGTACTGATGTTAACAGGCGCACTCTGCCTGGACCACCTGAAGCGGCTCGTGGTAGACGCTTCGCACATTGACCAGAAGAAGCGCGGCGTCATGGATATGAAGGATACGATGATGCCGCTGGCTCGATTCTTGGCACGAAAGGAGTTCAAGGATCGATACGCGGATGAGAAGAAGCCGCTGGCGCTGTTGTTCTATTAGATACGATACCCTCACAGCAAAGTTGAATTACAAGCAGAGAACGGAATCTTTCTTTATTTTGACTCTGTCTTATACGCATTGAGGACCTTTCTAGCTTATGTACTTGCCCTCACGCGGTACATCCTTTGGTTCACCGGGCATGCTTGCCTCTCAATAAAAGCGGAAGGCACCCACCTCGATTAACGGCAAGACTCTTGATGCTCTTTCTTCCTTCCTCTCACCAGATCAGCACCTTCCTTCACCAACATGTTTGCCATGTCTTCTTCTCGTCTCACCCGCTCTTCCAACTCTCCTCTTCTCCTCTTCATCATCTTCCCTTGCTTTCACCAGCCCACGAGTCTGCTTTTAGGCGGCTACTTTACCTTGCTTCGACCTTGCTCTCTTTTTGGATCTCCTCCTTCGCTAGCTTCGCTACCCTCTCTTTTTTTTGGTGGCTGTCGTTTACCACAAACACTCTTGCTTCAACTCTGTCTTTTTGTTGCTTCTCTCGACATAAGTACGGCCATGAAGCCCAATACTGCGGTCGGCTTGCTTCTGTCGAGCTTTGCTAGCTCTACACATAGCCATGACACCTCCACCCCCGGTAGGCCTCCTTCTTTCCCTTTTTCCTCGGGCTGCAACTAACGGAACATCTCAGACTGTGTCTCTACTTGCTCTCGCGACCTTGTACACTCTCATGACTTGGCTAACACCAAGGCACTCTGCAACGACATGGCCAGGCAACGGGTATGTCCAAGTCTCGTCATACATATCCATACCGACTATGAGCTAACTATGGCTAGGAACTCTTCTTATGCTTGTTCAGTTCTTGTCGGGCTACGGCCTATGGTCCGGCTTTGGCACATGCGATTCACGAATGTTCTCAATATGGCGCCTCTATCAGCAACCTTCTCCCAGTTGAACTGGGCCAGATAAGTTTGGAGGAGCGAGGGGTGTCCCGTCTTTCACCCCACTTCGATATTTCCCACTTTACATCTGGTAATCAACTCACCCTTGCTGTGGATTGCGCAGCTGGCTCTGACGGTGTTCTCACCTTGTCCTTTCCCGAAGCCCCATCGCCTACCATCCGACCTCTTCCCGGTGATGGCTCTTCTGTTTCCAACCCTGAGACCGGAGATGCTGGTGCGCCTAATGTCGGGCAGGGTCCTCCTTCTGTCAACACGCCCTTCAAGTCGGGTAGTCAGGTTGGAAGTTCAGAAGAGCCTGGATCTAGCGGCGCTCAGTCAGGGTCATCTACCAACTCTGCTCCAGATGGGTTTGAAGGTGACGGCGGCTCGGTCAATGGCGGCAACGGGCTGGATCCCGCAGACCCAGATTGCGAAATCGCAGACGGTGGCTCGTCTGATGGCCCATCTGGGGCACAAAACAACGGACAGCCTCAGCCTCAGCCTCAGCCTCTCCCGATCCCAGCGCCGTCTTCTGCTCCAGCTCCAGCTCCAGCTTCTAATACGGATAACCTAGCTGATGGTTCTCCTCCACGCACAATCACTGCACCTGGAAACCTCAATGACGGCACTGGTGATGGCTCTACAGACCCTAACCCAAATACTGGTGTCGGAAACAATGGCGATAACCTATCCCCTGTGGCCAATCCTGATACCTCTGGGCAAACCAAATCCCGGCCGGTTTCCCAGCCTCCAGTTGAGAACCCTAGCCCACAAGCCCCCGGGAACGGCAGCGAAGCACCTAGCCAGGTAAATGCTCAAAATTCAGCAGATGAGGAATGTGAAGATGGCGCTCCAGCCAGCCTTTCCCCTGAACCGCCCCTAACAGCTCCGGGCAATGCGATAGATTGCTCAGTCAATACTGACAACCCAGCTTGTTCCAACCCGAACCAATGGCCTTTTGGAACACCCGTGTCATCTCCAGCACCCCTTTCCTCGGCGAATGGAAACCCAGGAGCATGCCCCGAGCAGGATGATGGTTCGCCAGGCTGTGGCGCTACATCGTCCCCAGATGCCCCAGGCCCTTCAGCACCAAGTCAAGCTCCTACCCCTACCCCTCCCACTCCTCCGACACCAGTTCCCCAAGGCCCGATCTCCTCTTCTATTTCCAACCCCACCTCTGGCTCGGGACCTGGCAACCCGCCTGATATACCTGCTTCGCCAACTCCTCCGTCAAGTGGCAACACAGCAGTACCCCTACCGGTCCCAGGCCCTGGCGGAGATGGCTACCAATGTGACGAAGCCTTTGGGCGTTGTCCGGGAAGCCCAGGAGGCCAAGGGAATGGGCCTCCTCCTTACAAGCAAGCTCCCTCTGCAGGCAACCCGGCGACTGCAGACCCCAACCATGACGACCAGGCTCCTTGGGTATCACCGGTAGGCGATGTTGACAATGGTGATGCTTCATCATGCGAAGGGAACTGCCCAAAGAGCCCCAACAGAGGCAATCCTTTGGAACCTATGAATCCGACTTTGTCTCAGTCTCCCGGTTCTCCTAGCACCCTACCTCCGAATGATCCCCAGGATTTTCCTGATAAGAGTGTCGCTGGAACTTCCCCACCTCAGGGGGATAAAGACTGCGATGAGGCCTACAAGAACAATTCTGGCGCATATAATGATGGTAACGATAGTCAAGGGATAGGCCAGAACGATGCCAATCTTCAAGCGCCCGCACAACCTGCTTCTCCCGCAACGACTCCAACTCATCCCGCAGAATCCTTTGTTCGTGTAATTCCTCTCTCGCAATCAACGGAGTTTGTCCAAGTCAGTCACCCAGAAAATACTAGAGGAGCGCCGAATAGCGATGGCGGACCCCTTCTCATCACAGTCATTGCCCCTACAAAGATAGACGTTACCCAAACAAGAGTCGTGACAGTCTAGCCAACGAACGACTCCTCAACGGGCCCAGCATCGCCTCTGCTGGCCGTATACGGCGCAGGTGACATGGTGCGAAGGCAGGAAAGTGATCAACAAGTCAGCAACACTATCAACCCTGAACTCGTAAGCACAGACAGTTCTTTGGTCACAGATGAGCCTGCGTCGTTCGTTCGAGCGGACCCTCCACCGGGCACCCCAACGCTAGTGTCCCCATTCGTGGTTACAGGTGGCTCAAAAGGTCGATATAAGCTGTCTAGCTGGTCTTGTGTGGTTTGTCTTCTGGTGTTTTTTTATCTTCTTGCTTAGTGGTTGTGTGATGAGTGCTTGAGGGGTTACACGTGATACAAGGAAACACAGCTAGGTTGGATACCATGGCCAGTGATGCTCCTGTGGGGCTCATTCGTTGCGATGAGGTGACGAGTAACCAAATAATAAGATCATGACAAGACTAGAACATGGAAACAGGTATATGTTATTCTACAGGACACAAAAACTACAACTTAGACCAGGTTGACCCCATAACTCAAGACACGAATATCTAAATAAAGAAAACACCATAATGAGGTTATACGCCGGGCCCAGAGTGCCAGCTCAAGCAACAAGCACATGGAGAAGAAAGGATACATGGAGGATAGAGAAGAAGACCGGGATCAATACATGTTCCATCTTCATGTTACGATAAACAAAAAGCAGATTGCTCAAATTAGTCCCTCTCCATGAATAGCCCAGTATATGCCTTCTCAGGTCGATTCAGGCAACAATCGCCCTCGAGTCTTATAAATGCACTTCCCTCCGCCGCAAACATCATTTTCGCCGTTCCATCATGTTTCATCAAAGGTCGTGGGAGGTAAGTATGAATGCTGAATAGAATGAGGTATCATGTGCAAAGATAGGTTCAGACGGGAGTCCAATCTTTGAGCCAGGGGTGAGACTGTTTGAGATCCGGAATCACTACAGTGCTCACGCTGCGCTCTCCTACAATGTTACCCAGGGAGTGGTTTATCATTTGTCGAGTAGCGCGGCGGGATGGCTCAAGGGCAATGGGCATGACGGAAGTAGGAGGTAGAGGGGCGATCGAGTTGGGAGCAGGAATTAGGGCGAGATTGTCCGGGACAGTTGGGTCGAAGCATCTCGTCTCCTTTCGGTAGCCGGCGTATAGAGATGGCTCAAAGGTAGTGTCGTCCTTGGACCACCATGTCCAGTGATGGTATTCGCGGCAGTGACCACGCTCAAGCCATGGGTAGAGGTCGGGCTCAATAGTGCCCTTGGGAATGGAGCCAAATGGCCGCCATCCATAGAAAAGAGGCCAAGGATCACGTAGAGTTAAGGTATGGCGGTGCTGCAGAAGGGCAGCTCGAGAAACAACATCACTGAGCTGGTAGAAGGCGGTGGAGGAGTTGTCGTCCTGGTATGACTGGGGAGCCCCTGTCCAAGCGGCGGTGACGATGTCTGGTCGGGAAAGGGTATCGTAAGAACAACCCTCGTCGAGGGTAGTGAGGTAACTGCGGATAAAGTCTAGGATGCTGGAGTTGCCGAGTAGGAAGAGGCCATGCCACCAAAGGGCAATGCGAGGACGGCGGAGCGTGAATACCTTGACCAGCATCTCGAAATCGCCATTGTCTAAGGCGGGGCGGATGACACTGGAGATGGCAGCCAACCAAGGGCTGACGAGGTTACATTGGACATCTGGCTGCCAGAAAATGCTCCAGATGACTGATCCTAGCGCGTAAGGATGCATGCTCAATGTCATGTAATAGTGTGCTTCCCCAGTGTAACGCCTCACGTCATCTGCCTGGTCTTGACCCAGCACATTGGTCGTCTGAGGCTTCAAGAACGGCCTAGGAAGATGTGGCTGCAGCTTCACCATGCGATAGAACGGAATGACTAAGGTTGCAAGGAAGGCGGCCTTGATGGGCGACAGGGGGCTTGGATCTCTGGATCGGCAGGGTTCATGGCCAATCCCGAATAAGCTGCAAAACTCGATGAGGAGCTCAGTAGCCTCCGTCGCATTTGGAGGTCGCGCATCCGTGTCAATTTCGACCTGCTCTTCAGTTGCAATGACGAACCGCAAGTCTCCCATGCATCGGGCATCCCATGGCGAATAAGCACCCCCTTCGTCATCGGCGGTCCAGGCCGGCTTGGGTGCCAGAATGGCAGACAGCCAGTGCACCAGACGCAAGGAGGCGCTGCCAGGGAGCTGAACCAGGATCTCATCTTGGGCAAGGTCACCAACTGCGTTGATCGGGATTGGGCGGATGTGAGAGTCGGTGAAGTGGGCCTTTCTGTCCTGCAGTTGCAGTAGCCGGGTGGAGAAGATGTAGGACCAGCACATGGTTAAGATGGCGAGAGCTTGCGGGGCAGTGGACGCATCAGTACCAGATGGATTGCCGTAGCCACGGGCGGCGGGGTCTGAAGTGACGAGGCAGTCAATGGGCCCGGGGTAAGAAAGCCGGAAATACTTTGTGATGCCGGTAACGTGGTTAAGGTCAAAGTCCGGACGGGCCCGAGAAGACGGTTCAGCGGACGGCTGTTGGTATGGCTCGGGATCCGGGACGTGCCAGGTGGGGGCTCCGGCCAGGGCACCCTTTGCCGGGACGGAGTCGGGGAGCGGTGGCATATCCTGGAGCATGATGGAAGGATCGAGGCCGGGAGGAAATACACCTCGTGGTAGAGCCAAGGCCTGGTTGAGAAAGTGCTGCCATGTATTACGACCATCATGGAAGATGCGGCGCATATCTCTTTGATTCGGGATCAGAGGATCATCGACACTGTCAGCCACGGCGAGGAACTGCTGCTCCTCTTTGAGAGGAGACAGAGACGAGGTTGGCGTAGTAGCATCCGTAGTCCGTGTGGTCTCTGTCTCTGCGCCAAAGTGTGAATGAGCACTTGCATCATCGAGCTGGGGGACAATGGCGGCCTCAGAGAGACCAGTAACGACCGTCGAGCTCCAGGCAAAGGGACGATCGAAAGAGTCTTCAGGCTCATAATCACCGCTGAGGACCCAGGACCGGACATGGTCCATTCCTAGGTCCCACGTCAACTGCATAGTGGGAGGGAAGAAAAAGAATCGAAGCTCTTCTAAGTGGTTTCCAGGTATGTGGAAAGGGACAAACGAATGCAGCCTATTTGTCACACAGATACACAGGATCTTAAAAAAGATGTTGAGATCAAGTCGACAAATTGGAGAGGATGAGACGGAGAGCAGAAGAGGAGAGAAAAGGCAAGAGCAAGGAGGAAGTAGAGAAAGGTGTGAGAAAGATGTTGAGGGTACGGAGTAGATATGAGAGATATGGAGCTCAGAATAAAGGGACAGGGGAAGAAAGGCTGAAGACTTCGGGTGGCCACCCACCCCCAGGAGGTTGTCGAGGAAGTATATAAGAAGCAAGTAAGATGCAGACTTGAGTGCAGAAATTCGGGTTGACGCGGGTATGGCTGAACTATTGGTGCACGGCGGGCCTCATACCCGTTGCCAGTTGTCTTGATACTTGTTATCATTGCTGCCATGGGTCCAACGTTAGACGTCAGTGTCAAAGAGTCATGAATGACCTCGAGATCATGGGACCACCGTGTGAGGAAAGTCTCTCACAGACAAGGGGTGAGAAGAGAGAGAGAAGGAGAGAGAGAGAGAGAGACATGACACGGGAGCTTGCATATCGCTCATGTCCCTTGTTTCCTGGGCGAGAGATGACTACGTAGAGCAATACTTCGTACTCCGTACAGCATAGGGAAAAGCAACTTGATGTGTTGCTGGCTGCAGCAACTAGGAGAGATGGGGACGGGTGGGAAAACCAGGGTCGTACGGGACAAGGAGTGTAGTGTCAGTAGGCGCAAAGACACAGCGGAGCCGGGGGCGAGGAGCGGAGACGGACACGGAGATGGGAACGGTCAAGGCAAGAAACCAAGAGGCCAAAGAAAAGAGAAGCGCGAGAGAAGAAGAGATTGAAGCCGAGTGGATATGGCCACCGAGTCAACGGATATTGGAACTTGAGGGTTGGAGGATGGGGCATTGAGCTTGGGGCAGGGACAAGGGACAGACCGACAGGGGTCGTGCCTTCCCTTTCTTTTTCCCCATCCACACGCAATACACGCGGTTGTCAGTTGCGGCGCAGGAAAGTACGGGACGGTATAGGGCTGTGCGTTGTCTATGTTTACACTGTGTCCTAGCCTGCCTTTTTTTGCTTTTTCGTCTTCTCTTAACTTAGTTAGACAACGACTTCATCAACGACCACCACCACCTCAAGGCAAGGCCGTTGAACAGCCCCGGGGCCCAGAGGCTCACTCGTTTTTCCATTTTGCTTTCCTTTTCGGCTCCTGACAATGTTAAATGACTCGTTGATGCGTAATTGGCCTGATTAGTTCCGAGCTGACATGACACCAAGCATCCTTGGAACCATTGGATTCCGTGCCTCAGCTAAACGGATATGCGCCAACCCTCGACCTTTCAGCTGGGTCAAGATGCACCAAGTTTTAGCAAAACCGGCGCCTCAAAAACCTGCAGTTGGACTCTGTTGCCTACGTCAGGTAGCCATGCCTCGTAGCGGCCGACAACCCATGGTCTGGATTAAAACACATGTCGCATGGGGTTCCCCGGCCACTGACAGTGAGTGAGGCCTCGAATATGTATGCAGTGTCGTCTTGACAGCCGACAGCTCCGGGGTTGCACAGCGGCTGAGAAAGGATGGAGACTCTAAAACATCCACCGCATGTTCTGGGACAGAGGATCTGGAGGAGGGGCCGGTTACAGAGGCCGTCCGACGATAGCAGCCCCCCGCCCGCTACGGAGCTTTTGGATTCCCTCCCGTAACCCGGTTTAGAGCTAACGCAGCACTGTACGACAGCAGTGCAGCATGCAGATTAGGATAAGCTACGCACGTCTGTGACGGAAAAGGTTGAAGACGTGGAAAAAAGCAAGCAACGGATGGTCCTTGCCATGGAGGACAACGCACAAGCACCACGAAAAGCTTAACGCCATGAGACATGAGTGTTAGGATAATGATTAATTCGAAGAGTACGGAGTAAAGAGATATGAAATATACCTAGTTAAATATTTACCATGCTTCGCTATCCGTACAGCCAAGCGGTGTAGTTGCATTTCCATGAATAAGTCGCTATGTTTCGGCATCTCCCGCTTCTTAGCTCCCTCTCTCCGACTCACCTCTCACTTTTTCTGCACGTTTTTGGTACTCGCAGATCGATCCTCTTGAATCCCACATCGCCCCAACTAGAGCAACACCACTCGCACTCGCAGCAGCCTATCATTACACAGTAGTCTATTCCACGTACACGTATTATTCGGGACGGAATAATTCCTGCATTGTGTAGCGACAGAAAACTCGTTCTCGTCCACCACAGGCCTCACCGCAGCATCTGCAGGCCTCGTACGAACCAGCGACCTCAAACCGCGCCTCAACTGTATCGTAAGTTTGATTATTCGACCTATTTAGGTGTTAATTTGTTTCTCAAATCCCGCCTGCTGGTAAATTCCTGGTCAAGAGACACTTTTGCTGACTTGGGAAAAAAGAAAAAAAGAAAGGGCAGATTCTGCACTTCCCTGCCGCCTTGCGCAAAGTTAATTAGATCCTCCATCCTCGTCCCGCAGCGCAAACCTCTCCCACACGATAACGCAGCCATGAAGAGCAAACGCGCAAGAGAAGTCACCGAGGTCGAGGACAAGCATGTTGCTCCTGTCGATGTAGAGGCGCCCCCGAAAAAGCGCAAGCGCAACGACGACGATGGCGCCACCACCGACGTGAAGAAGGCCAAGAAGGACAAAAAGGACAAGAAAAACAAGAAGCACCAGAAGGAGTCGCGCAAGGAGCGCAAGGACAAGCGCAAGGATCTCCAAGACCTGCCCGAGCAGGACGATGAGGAAGTCGCCGAGGTGGATACGCCAATGGCTGATACAAATGGCAAGCCTGCCTCTGCAGAAGTAGCCGACTCGGACAAGCCTGCAAAGAAGGACAAGAAGAAGAATAAGGACAAGAAGGACAAGGACAAGGAGTCGCAGCCTGCACAGCAACCAGACGACACCAGCGCCGCCGTGGAACCCAAGGACGAGAGCAAGGAAAAGAAGAAGAGCAAAAAGGACAAGAAGCAAAACACCGACTCTACCACCAACGACGCCGACGATGCGCCCAACGGCACCGAAGCAGACACGCCCGCTGCCGATGCCGACTCCAAGGCCGACCGCCACATTGTCTTTGTCGGCAACCTGCCCTTCACCGCCACCGCCGCCTCCATCGAAGCCCACTTTGCCTCGCTGAACCCCGTCTCGGTCCGCTGCATGAGCGACCCGGCCGACTCCAAGCCGTGCCGCGGCTTCGCTTTTGTCGAGTTCGCAAAGGTCTGGCACATGCGGACATGCCTCGACAAGTTCCACCACTCCATGTTTGAGGACGGCGTCTCTGCTGCGCGTCGCATCAATGTCGAACTGACGTGAGTTTTCTTCCTATCTATCTTGTCTTACCCCTCCTCACACCCCTTTTCTGCGGGTTGTCCCTTCAAACATGTCTTGTATCACCCTCCCAAGCCCAACTCCATGGGCTTTGCTAGTCGCACCTCGAGTCACGCTCATCACCACCTGACCCCCCCTCTAAGTGGCCATATGCATGAACTGCAGACTACTGGTAGAGCCATTAACGAATTTCAAATCCCTGTCTCCCTTTTGAGAGTCGAAACGGCGCTAACTCTTAAACAATAGTGCTGGAGGTGGCGGCAAGACCAAGCAGCGCCAGGAGAAGATCAAGGAGAAGAACCGTAAGCTCGACGAGAATCGCACCAAGCGCATCGAGCGTGAGAGGATCGCCAAAGAGGAGGCAAGGACCAAAGGGACGCCGAACAGCAGCAACCAGAAGCCGCAGCAGGAAGCGTCGGACGGAATCCATCCTAGCCGTCGCGGACGCGTTCCTGGCGTCGCCTGGTAAGTGACACTCTTTGAGGCTCCTTACCCGACGGGTTGTCGGTTGGATACGGAAGTGTGAGTTCTATAAGAGGGGCCCATCATGGGATATTCTCTCTAAATGTATTTTTCTTATGCCTTTTGATCTGGGCCGGATACAGAAAAGTTTTGCAGCATTTACGCCAAAGATAGAGAGAGATACCCCAAGGAATTGGATCATTGACCTCCTGACAAGAATGTGAACTTTGCTATACTTGCAGCAGATGAATAATCCAACATAGCGAGATTTGACTACTCCGATCCAGTGTATGAACTGAACTTATTCAACAGATCGGGGTGGGAACGTGGTTAGTTGATTTGTATCCATGGATCAATGCGGAATGAAACTAACATGATATCTGTCGAGGAGCCACGATCAAAATTGTATAAAATAAGATAGCTATAACTCTTCTTCCAGATTCTTCCTCCGGCACAATCACCCTCATCAATATGAATGGTACATCAAAGACGTCTGATCAATGGGTGTTAAGACCTCGGTTCCAGTCTATTAAGCCTCGATCATCACACAAAAACACTTGTAAAGAGTCACTACGTCATGACAGAGCCTCAGGATGCAGACACAGCTGGCTTTGTCCAAAAAATGCAACCCGGTTCTTGAATTACTCGCAACGTCGGTATAAGCTCCTCCGTGAGGAGGCAATAGTAGATGAGATATGAGCAAGTAGGAAAGATTCCGACCAAAAAAAAAGATGTGAAAAAAGCAACAGATAAAACAAAAGCCCAAAAGTCATTCAAGAACCGCCTCGCAGTACCATCATCATATGCAGTGTTGTGTGAATGTGTGTGTCTGTGTCTGTAATGCTTCGAGGAGTGGAAAACAGCAAACCCCGCGCCCTCGAGATTGAGCCATGGTCCGTCGTCTTGTGTCGCCAAATCGTCCATCGTGTCCAGGAAAACCGTTTCATGTCGTTTGCGTCGTCAAGACGCCTTGGGTTGGGAAATCAAATGCACGTTCGCGCACGTGGTATAACATATCTACAGGATCGAGCACTTTGGCTTTTTCGTCCGGTTCGTGGCTTGGGGTCGGGGGTTGAGGACGGCTCTAAGGGGTTATCAGTTATGATTAGTTCTTGGCGCGGATAAGGTCATCGTACCGGATAGCCTCGTCAAAGACGCTCTTCAGGTTCCTTTGGGTGAGGGCGGAGCACTCGAGGTACTTGTAGGCCTTGACCTCCTTAGCGCAAGCCAGCGCCTGCTCGTATGTCACAGGTTCCATTCGCTTTTGTCGGAGAGACTCAAGGGTTGAAGCATCTTCTCGCAGATCCAGCTTGGTTCCGACTAGGATGATGGGAATGTTGGGCGCATGATGGTCGATTTCGGGGTACCACTAGAGCTTGTGTCAATAGATCTGGTGCTTTCGCAGCGTTGCCAGGGGTGGTTGTGGGCTCGCCATTGTACCTTTGCCTTGACGTTGTCAAATGACGGGGGGCTGACGATAGAGAAGCAGATGAGGAACACATCAGTCTGGGGATAGGATAGAGGCCGAAGTCGGTCGTAATCTTCCTGACCAGCGGTATCCCACAAGCCCAAGCTGATGGGCTTTCCATCTACCATCACACTCGCCGAGTAGTTGTCGAATCTGCGTCACGAATGCTATTAGCCATGATGGTCAAGATATCGGGGTAGACGCGGGAACCAACACGGTAGGGATGTATTCGCCGGGGAAGGCATTCGTGGTGTACGAAATTAGAAGGCATGTCTGCTTAGAGTCAGCAAGAGCCAGGAAATGGATATCATGGCCACCCTGAGAAAGGCGGCGACTGTTGAAGTTAAGACGAACCTTTCCAACAGCACCATCACCCGTCACAACACACTGCAGCAGCGGTCAGCCAACCATGTCGTGCGTTAGACGAACCAGCAACGGACAAACCTTCAACGATTGCACACCAGGTTGAGCCATTGTTGCGATAGGTTATCTGTAGTGGCTGCGATTGCCGATGCGCAAAAGATGCGAACGAGGACGAAGGTCGAGGGGCAAATGGCGGGCGACGTGGTCGGGATGTCGTGTCTCTCTTGATGCACGTAGCGTAGAGGGGGGATTTCGGAGAACGGGTGCGACGGAGATCAGAGGACGGCGATGGGGGATGGATGAATAGCTAATGGTATCGCTCGAACCCAGGTTTTCAAAGGCTGCATAAAAAGGACAAGGTCAGAGGGAGGAACTTGACACAAAAAACCCGAGGTGTAGTTTAGGCGTTTTGTGCCGCAGAGGGTGAGGCCACAGGAGGAGGTTCAACGATGGGGAGTTGATCCACCACCGTCCATCCACTGACTGGGGGGTGCTTATTAGGCCTAGGCTAAGAGAATGAACGCCCTTCCTGGCCTCTAGCCTTGCTCTGCGCTGGGGACAAGGGGGTGGGTGTGCCAGCGTTGGAGCTTTCATCGAGCTCTCCCGCTAGACAGCTCTAGGCGCCTTGCAAGTGGGGGGGAAGAACAAGGGGCCCTTAGAGCCAACCAATGTTAGGGAAAAGCTGGGAACTTGCCTCGTGGTTTGTTATCTCTGATATCGCTGTTGCTAGGTTTGTGGCGGGAAATGGCTTCGGAGCGCCGAGAAGAGAGTTGATGATGATGCGATCAAGCTTGAGAGAAGAGAGATGAAAGAGGATAAGATGGAGAGATGCAGCAGTTTTAGTTCTGGATATCTAGTTAAGTAGCAGGGTTCCAATGGCTCGATAGGTAAGCAAAACAATAGACCAAAAAAAGAGCAGCAGGTGAAATAATCGTGGCTATTGTGGAAGATGAATGAATGGTGGAGATTTAGCGGTCTTGGTGAGTAATGGGCACGGTCAGCCAGCCAAGAATGGAACACATCAGCCTCTTCCCTTTATTATTCTTGAGGTGGTCGGGAGGCTGTGGATCATCCGTGGCGGGGGAGAAGTTGAACGTTGTCAATGTACCTATTTATCTTGAGCCATAACTATATGACGGGGATGTTTAATATGGCCGGCCTAACAATGGATGGAAGAATGGGCTTTGAAGATAATGACAAAGAGGCTGGGAGTTATCAGCCAACATCCGTGTCTATAGTCTACAGCATGATGATGTGACACTGAGCCAAGCCAGGGGAGTTATCTGAATAGCCAATTACGTCAGATGTGCACTGAAGCATCGGCGCTTAGCCAGACGTCAAGGGTATCAAGCTGATGTATCCGTAGTGGTGATGGTTTTCAGTTTCTCGGCAGCTGTTGTTGCATGCATTACCTACACGGGTGATGGGTATTCCTTAACACGTACGGAGTAGTGCTTCACATGGCTGGTGGAATAGTATTATATCGTAGCGAATTATGGCATTAGTACTAACGGAGTGCAGTACGGAGTACTCCGTAATAAAAGCAAAGCATAAGTTAATAGATAGATATCCACTTTTGTTACTGTGCCTGCCTACTCTATTGAGCCTTACCCTCAACTTAACATCTCCTGTATAACCCCCCTCACTATGGTAAGCATAAGTTGACATACAATATCGTGCAGTTATTGTCTACAAGGTTCGATAGCTCAGTGGTATGAGCGAGGGATTGCAGATCCCTAGGTCACGTGTTCGATCCACGTTCGGACCTGCTGGTTAGTTACTCACGTGCTACTTCCACGTCGAGACTTTCCATTTTTGCTCTTGCTACTTTGGCCCATCGATATCTTAGTACTCTTATAACCTCTTGAACCATCCAGATAACCTAGTGAGGACTGTATCTAAGTAGCAGGACTCTTATTGTTTCAACTGTGGCTGTACGATCTGGATCGAAATGAGATAACCTGCTAGTGTCCCAGCGCAGAGTATCGCAGTTACTAATATTCAACATCGATTCTAAAGAAACGAAATGTCGCATATTGCGAATCACTGTAGCATACATAACCTTCACCCTTCTTTTTGATCACTTGTACTTCTACACGAAGATACTTTTGGCCTCCTCCTCCCTTTTCTTCGTGGTCGCTATCGCCAGTGAGGACATCAATGATAACCCTTGGCTCTTTGTCTTGTCCCGGGGCAATTTCACCTCTTCGTTCATTAACGCTTTGTTCCCAGTCAAATTTGCCTCAACACTCTTTCACTTTTGTTCCTGTTTGTAGCGTTCTTGGTATTCTTACTTTTCCTTTTTACTGCCTATATTCTGCCAGTCTCCTCCTTTATTCGTCAATACTGCTTTCGCTAACTACTGATCTGGCGGTGTTTGCTGTTCATTGATCAGTTCTCGCATAATATACTTCTCATGGTCAGACGTGTACCTCAAATGCTTAGATTTTGCCGTTTCTGGCTTTCCAGCTTTGACTTTGCTACAATCTCTGGCGTCCCGAACTTCTTTGTCCATAGCGAGGGCTGGTCGTGCGGCTACATCTCGTACTGCAAACGGGTGAGCTGCCGTGGGCTCGACCACGAAAGTTGAATGAACGACAACTGTTCTCTTCACAGACGAGTTTCTGAGCTTGCCTTTAATGATTGGATCTTCCTACGTCTGGTAGAAAGACTGTCCGGAGGGGTGGAATCGCTGCAGTGGTGGTTGTGATAGGACTGTTACTAGGTCACCCTGGGAAATGTACCAGGCGAAGACAACTGAGGCTCCATGAATATACTTGGCCTGGCCCTTAGGTGACTTCTCCTTGTCTGGGCATTCTGGATGACGGAAGTCTAGCAGAGGATCCATAGCTGTTGTTAAGGTCTGGAACCCGCGTTGATCAGCCCATCGTTGGGCGGTGCCTCAATGCATGTTACTCCATAATACTTGAGGATTCCGTATACAGGATCGCTGAAACTATGGATAGACGACTTTAGCTTCTGGGATTGCTATCCATTCCTGGATAAGTTCCTGAAGCTGAGGCGGCGGCTGCGGCGGCGGCGACCTCTGCCCCTCAAGATTGCCGCCGGGCAATCATTCTGGTGCACATTCTTTGATGACTTTGTCATTCATTGAAGTCGATAGCTTTACCATATTTGAGAAAAACGATCGCGGACGAGAAATGATGTCGAGCCACGCCATGTAAATAGGTGGTAATAGCGCCGAGCTCAGCTAAGCAAAGCATTGTCAATAGAATCACTCCGGAGTTTACCTTGATCATGGAGGTAACTATTATTGCTGGCTGGTATTGAAACAAATAAACCAAACAGAGATCATTCTTATCTAGGTCATCTCGTTGATGTTGGAAGTCAGTCATGGCAGGGTAGTCTGTAGATGGCCCGTGCATATACCCTCCCCCCCGGTCGCGTGGGCCAGAGCTGTCGCGTCCCACTTGCACCTCTTAACTATCTACAGTAGTCTATCATGGACATGGATCAACAACATCAACAACATCAAAAAGCAAAAAGTTTCACCGCGGGCTACCAGTCAAAATAGCCGAGCCTGGATAACATCCAATGCCCAGCTACGGATACAATTGATCGAATTTTAACACGTGCCGCCGGGCGGCTCTGACATCGAAAGTTCGCGCCTGAACCTCTCAAACAAAACATCATCACCATGGACTCTAGCCCCATGGCATCGCCTACCAAGGCCGCTTCGCAAACACCAGCACGAACCCCCTCACGAACTCCCAGTCGCCGAGCTTTCAGCGCCGAACCGCACTCTGGCCGCGCCTCAGTTCATACTCCCCTCGATCGCAGTGGCACCCGCGACCTCCGCGCCTCTATCCGTCGCGGGACTCCCGCCTCCGCCGGCCGATCCAATGCACCGACGCCCCATGCTAAAGCCGCTCGTCGGGCGCTCGACCAGCGCCGCACCGCCATGTTCACGCCTGGAAAGAACCGGAGGCGCAGTCTGATGCGGCAGCGCGAGACGCCCCTAGATGTTCTGCGAACCCTGGGTCGAGTGCTGGCCCCGACCAGCAAGCCTATCGCACCATCCTCGTCTTCGTCGGCAGGGGACAAGGCAAGCGTCTCGCCCGAGCAGCCGGAGGAGAGGACCATGTACGACGACGAGGACGATGATGATGACGATGACTTACTTGTAAGGCGCCCGCGGCTGTCTCTGCCCCTTCAAGATGAAGACACCTCAAGCACAAGCTCTGACCTGCGCCCACCTCGGTTATCGCAGCAGTATGATGAGGATAATTTTACTCTTCATTCAGAAATCGAGATGCCGCTGCGAGCCACTAGTGAGCAAGCACCGTCAAGGGTATCTCGTGGGAGCTTTGGAAGTATTCGGATGAGCGACTTCCCCCAAAACGATCTTACCGAGGATATTGAAGGGCAGACGGACTTCTTTTCCGGTCTATTGGACGATCTTGGAGGCAGGGTTGACAGAGAAGATTCTTTTTTTGGAGAGTAAGTTTTGAAAACGGCTGATTTACGATTAAATCTAATTGAGTACAGGATCAACCCTGACGATCCGGGACGCCCGACTCTGGGTCGAGACAGCGGCTTCAATCTCGATATTCCCCTAGGCATGGAGAATGAAACCACAGTTATGTTATCTGATCCGGCTGCCGACATTCCCCAGACATCTCCCATTATTGGACAATCGTTTGCAGAGGGTATGGCTGAAGATGCTCAGACTAACGGTGTTGATATCGCCGGTTACTCAGATTCTGACGCTGGGGGCCCAGACATTGGGATGGGAGGATTTGACTTTGACGATGGCGGAGTAGACGATCACAGCTCGATTCATGAGGAACAACCAACGATCACTGCTCCCGTGCATCGAGCGCAAGCCGAGGAGAGGTTACCACGCGGCTTGAAACCACGAAAGAAGAAGCGAATATCACAGCATGGTATCGAGTATCCGGCACTGCCTCCAGCGTTTGTCAAGCGGGTTGCACAGACAGCTCTCCAGTCGTCAGGTGTCAGCAACCAGCGGCTTTCGGCGGAGACGTTGGACTCTCTCATCCAGGCGTCAGAATGGTTCTTTGAGCAACTAGGCGACGATCTCGGGGCCTACGCGGATCACGCAAAGCGCAAGACGATCGAGGAGAGCGATGTCTTTACGCTCATGAAAAGGTACGTTGACCAATCGCTTGGGTATCGACTCCTTGTTTTGGTTCGAGCCAGAAATTCTAAATATTGTACAGGCAACGCCAGATAGGGCCGCGTTCCTCCATGTTCTCCCTGGCACAAAGGCATCTCCCAAGAGAGCTTCTCCAGGAGCTGAGAATGCCGGTACCGCAGCCCGCCAAGCAGCGCCGGGCGAAGCGTGTGCGGGACGAAGACGACAACGAAGGGGAGGTAGCAGAGTATACATGAGTATTACACGGGTATGGGTGATTGAGATTTACAGCTTACAAGCCCCGTGAGCGGGCCACACGACGAGCGATTTCATTAGAGGGTTTCTTGACGACCATCCAGAGCATGATGGATGTCGCGGCGCAGAGACCGTACCTGAAGTTGGATTAGAATCCGATGATACAATGGATGCAGAATAGGAGTGACGTACCAGGTCAAGATGTACTGGGCATGGTTATTCCTCAGGTTGACCTCTGCGGGTCGCCCATAAGGGATACCACGAGTCTCGTAGTCGACCATCTGCAAGAAGTCGGGTTCTGGTGTCATCAGTAAGGAGGCCTTGGGGGATGACCTGAGGTCACAAAGAGGGAAGATGGCATAGTCATACCCATAGTAGCCTCAATCCAAACAGGCTGGCTGCCCGTCAACTCAGCCATCTGCTTGACATCTGGGAAATAAAACAGGCCCCTGGCGGGCTGATTATCGGGCGTAAACATGTTCTTCTTCCAAGGCTCCCTCAGCAGACCCTCGACTGTGACGTCGCCTGTGGGCAGACCATCCGGCCTCGACCTCTGGTCCCTCAGCTTCTTGGGGATCCAGCCGCGGTTGACGAGGATGGTAGTGCCGCCCTTGCGCTCGAGGGGTGTGACGACCATGTAGCCGTCAGCGCCGTCCCGCGTGCGCGGGCCGATGAGCATCTCCTGGTCATGGCGGAGGCGGCCCGTCGCCGTGACGCGGCGGTAGTCGAACTCGTGGATGGCCGAGGGGTCGACGGTGGGCGGAAGAGGGAGGGGATCGCGGATGAGGCGGTCTTCGAACTTTGCGAGGAGCTCGCTCTTCCAGCCGAGGCGCTGGACCTGCCATGTGCCGAGGATGAAGGCCGTGACGGGGATGATGGCTATCAAAGGTCAGCTTCCAGCTCCCGTCATTTGTGCCGCCAATTGCAGACGCACCGAGGATGATGAGACCCGGCCCGTGCCGTTTCCCGGCGCGGACAAGCTTGGGGGGTCCGTCGAGGATGGAGACGAACTCGGGGTCTTCGGCCGGGGTCTGCTGCTGCTTGTTGCGACGGAGGATGGATGACGTGAAGGGTCTTTTTGGCGGTGCGGGCGCGGCGAGTCTGGCGCAGCGGGCGGTTGGTCTTGATCTGGAGGCGCGGAGGCTGCGCAGCAGCATGTTCTGGGGCGCGTTCATCGTGATCGGTTGCGCATTGGCGGTTGTGGTGTTGAGAAAGCTGGGTTGGAACTTGGTGATAATGTCGATTTGAAGGTGGGTTCGGGCCGGCCGGGGAGCCCCACTGTTTACGGAGGTCTCAGCGATACAGTAACTTGGGTAGTTATCACGTTGTCGTTTCTTCTTCCAAGAATTGCATTGGAATGACCATTTCAGATATTATTCGCATATATCTTTTCGTAAATCTGGTGAAATCCTTCCCGGATATTCTGGGGGTTTCTTTATAGCTTCTTCCAAGCTTCACATTATACACCTTACCTTACTATATGAGCCCACCATTCTTTTGTTTATATAGATCGGAATCTAATATTCAAAAATACTCTATATGTGGTACATTTCTATGCTCTCAGCTCCCCCTTCCGAAAGAGTTGCTTCTATGCATACCGATAACTACTTTTGAAGAGCATCAATCCACTCCAACGCAAGATTGGGCTCCATCCTCTTGCAATAGTCCAAGTAGGCATTTCGGACAACGCCCGAACTGTCACCAAAAGAGTAGCAGGGGTAGGTAGCTCGTACGAATCATGGCCGTTGCGCTCAGCGAAGCTGATACCGAGCTGGGCGTGAACATCGCGGACCGACGACTGGCCATAGATGATGCCGAGCTTCTTTGCCAGCTCGTTGTGAAGATCCGTGAGAAGGGGAGGCTTGAACTCGTTCTTCCCGGCTATGTTCAAGCTGACGTCGGGCAGCTCGGACGAGATGGTGACCAGAGTGACGCACTTGGCGGTGAAGTCGTCGAGGTGACGCTGGATGAACTGCAGGGCAACATTGCAGTAGGGACACCATTCGCCGCGGTAGAAGGAGATGAGGAGAGGGCCCTTGGCGAGGAGGTTGGTGCTAGAGACCTTTCTTCCGGTGACATCACCGAGACGGAACTCGGGCAGCTTGTCGCCGACCTGGATTGCGGTCTTGGGGTTGAAGGTCTGGGAGAACTTGTCGACTACGGCGTTGATGGGTACCGAGCCGGGGAAGACGTTGAAGCTCCGCGTATCACGGCTGGAAACCTAGTGGTTCAAAAACAAATCGCTTCTCTATATTAGCTATGCTATGTAATATTAAAATAAGGGTAAAGACGGTCATCGGGACCAGAATCTAATTTTGTCGCCAAAACTCGCCGGCCTATTCGCCTTGTCGGATTCGTCGGTTTTCTTTTGCCGGAACGACACTTGTCGAGGCTTGACATAATATAGGTCAGCTTCCCTAAACGAGTAGTCGACGTTGGGGTTTGATGGTGAGGCCATCTGCCAGGCCGGCGACACCTCTCCCGAGTGAAGCATCGAGTCACTTCGTCGACCCGAGCTCAGAGAGTCGCTGCGCTCAATGCTGCTTTGGGCGCTGCTGCGCCCGGACCTTTGAGGATCGTAGTCAGGCGTCGACCTCCCTAAGCCCTCGTGGTGAGAATTCCTCTCAAGCAGGTTCATCGAAGACCTCTCGGGTCTGGGAGAGCGGAAATAGGTTCGCAATGTCTCAGGAGATACAGGTTCTGAGCCAAGCGACGACGCACGAGGCGTGCTGAAAGCCAGTCCTTTAGAGCTCAGCGAATCAGCCCTATCGTAGTCCACCATGCCGCGCACCGAAAGATCAGTGATGGTCGTAGGGCGCCTCGCGAGTTGGCGAAGGCCATACACCTATGAGTAGGTTAGACGTTGATGCCTATACAGAAGCGCATCTACATACCTGAGGGCGTAGATGTGGCTGTCCCTCGTTTTCAGGTTGCTCAGTAGCAGGTGCCTTAGCTTTGTAGTTGTCCATTGCAAGCAGCACGAGCTCGTACGTAGAAGGAACAAGGAACATGCCTATCAAAAAGAGTGCATGGAATAACAAGACAGTGTAGCCAAGACCACTGGCGACTTGGTGAGTCGCAATACCCGGGATCATGCCCAAGCAGAGAAGCAGAACCAGGAGACGTGCGCATGTAACCAGAGTAGTTCTTGAAAACAAGCCAGAGATTGACCAAGCCCACGTTGCCAGGCCGAGCTGAGCCACTTCGCATGCCAGAAGAACCAGTAGCTGCTCCGTTCCAAAGTGCTGCAAGCCCCCAATGGCTGCCCCTCGGGTCACGAGAAATGCGAACGTAGCCAGAGTGTAGTAGTCCTGCACACGTGAAGGCTCTTGGTCATCCTCCTGCTTATCGAGATCGTCGACGAGGAGGTATCCCATGTTCTGCGGGCTCCGTAAAGACAGTCCCCACCAGCATGCGGCAAGCAAGAGGAGAACCACGGCGACTGTCAAGACGGTGTGGTAAGCGGGCAGCCATCTGGTAGTGTCGAGTTGATAGGCTGTCCAAGCAGTGAGTGGAAGCAGAAAGTAGCTAAGAAAGACGCGCAAGGCAGCCCAGGCGATGGCCTTGTGGCGACTCTGGGAAGAGCTCTCCAGTGTCCAGCGTCCAGCCTTTTGAAACCAGTCCCGAGTCCATCTAAGGCTGGAACCGATCTGGATGATGATGAAAAGGCAGATGAGGACGACAAGAGCCAGAGTGATAATGTTGATCCAGGTGTTGAGAGTGACTGGTGCGCCCATTACTTGGGTCATGTGCTCGAGACCCGTCGTTCCACCAAACGTGCCGTTGATTACATGGATACCGTCGCGGATACCGTAGTAGTATGAATCCCTCACCACGATACCGCGTTGGAGCATAAGTGTTGACCAGCCAGCCGAGCCGACAACGGGCTGCAAGAATCCCGGCTGTTGAAGACTGAGACCCCCGGCAAAGAAGATAAACTGGATGTAGGAGAGACAGTCGGCGATCCTGGTAAGGTGAGATCTACTCGATTGCCTTGAGTCGAGATCTTGCTCCTCATCGTCCACCGCCGTTGACACCAGATTAGACCACTCCCGCCAGCCGGCAACAAGGATGACCAGGATAAAAACCATGACCGGGCCCCAGAACGAGATAGTTTGCATGGTTATTCCAACATCAGGAGTCAAGTAGCCATTCAGACAACCAACAGGGAGGTCGTCAGAGCCGCGGATGTCTACCTCGAGCTCGAACGCCGCCAAGGGAGCTGGATGATGAATAAGGAAAACCACATTTAGGGTCTGCGTGTGAGGATTTGCTTCTTGATGGTGCGATTTTGATGTACGGCAACTCGAGTTGAGAATCTCTCCATCGTAGAGGCTTGTCCCACCAAGAGCGGCCAACTTTAGGCCCACAGAAACATTTTGCGACTGTGACTCCTCGCAAGACTCTGCTTCTGGGTATTGGCCCGTGATCTGAAGTCGCAGCCTTGTCTCATTGTGTGTTTCATCGAGAAACGCAGAGAGACTATTGGGCTTGAACTGGGGCTGTGAGGAGAGAGCCTGGTCAGCCGCTGAGACACAATCCCGCTGCTGGACGTAGGCTGCCGTAGCGGGGCGCGCGAGAACGATTAGAAGAGCAAAGAGAATGGACCTGAAGGAGAGCATCGGTAGGTAGGAGTTTGAAGGAGAGTGAGTAGCAGACATGGCCGCTGTTAGCAAAACATGAAAGGAGCGACGATCAACGAGGATGTGAGGATGGATGTATGTGAAGGATGTTGTTGATCAGGTTGGAAGAAATCAGGAACCAGTAGAATCCTTCACAAACCCCATCAAAAGCACACAGGAACCCCTGGCTAGTGGGGGGGTCCCATGCGCTACAGGGACCTGTAAAAATAACATCCCGTGGGTCGATAAAATGCCCGGTCCCTTTTGCGGAAGACTTCTTTAAGAAGTGATCGTCGTCTCTCTGCTAGGATTTATGGAGCCTTGGCACTAATATCGGACTTTGGCGAAAGAATGGTGTTGGTGGTTGTGGAGTTGTGATGGAGTATCTGCACTCCGATGCGTTGGAAATACATAGTGGTTTTTAATACTCTAACCCCGTCCGGTTTAACCGATAAGTTGGAACAAAAGAATCATGTACGTAGTTATAATTCTAACTTGGTAGTGCTGGCCACTCACTCAGAGGTTAGCATGTAAATATGTTCGTCCTCTCCTTGCCGTGTTATGCCGTCGCTTTTGACTGAAAGATAGTGTAACATTTAACTTAACTTGAGCATCGGTCCACGTGATCAGGTGCCCTACCTCCTGACTTGGCGGTTATATGATGACTACAGAACTACATACACATCCTCTCTACCCGCGATGTATTTCTATCTGGAGGGTAAATACCCTTGTTCTACCATATTCGTAAAGCCAAGAAAGCTATGTAAGTCCATGATCTAGGCTACAAATTCTCCAAGGGGGCCGAAACCCCACTCTTGCGATGGCAAAAATCTCCAGCTCTTTCTTTATTGGATTCTTAGTCTGCCAGCCGAAAGGTACTACCAAGTATAAGTGAATTGGCAAGAAACCTACGATACCATTGACCCTTTTGGCGATCGCCAAAGCGCTGGTGTTGATAGTGTCTGGCTGTTTGACTTGCACAAGAATCGTTGGGGGAGCACTGAGAGGATTTGCCTACATAGCATCTCCAGCCGTCCCTCAACCAAGGAACTAAAAGAAGAAAAAAGGAGACCTCAAGCCAGGCAAACAATCACGAACGAGCTAATAATACGGTATTAGCGAGGACCTGTAAATGGAGCATGAAATAGGTTGACGAATTCTAGAGTGTTAACACGAGATGATAGCCACAGTTGGTAGTAACAGAAAAGAAAGGTTTTCCTTTTACGATCAGCTGCATAAGTATATCTAATATCTTAACAAAATGACACATGGTCAGATAGAGAATGACCTTAATTTAGAGACCTTTTACCCCTTTGAGGTTCTTAGACGCGCAGGTTATGGGCTTCTCTGGGCACTAGGCTTGAGCCCATCTCTTCTATCAGACGGCGAGAGACTTACTGCTTCGCGTGCTTCTAACTTACATAGTGATCCAGTCCCTGCAGCCGCCTACTTATCGCAGATCGATCTACCCGTCTCATGACCAACCAAGTGCTTAGGGCCGCCATTGACCCTTACCGTGCGATTCATTCGGTCGTCTCTCACAAAGCGCATGTATAGCACAACTGAACCACCAAATTTAACAATGCTTTTGTAATTACTTTACACATTAGAGGTCATCTGACCATTCATAACACTCTAAGCGCTTTGAGAGTGTAAGTGGAGTCTTGAGTCGTCTTGTTACATGCGGCAAAATGCTGTTGGCCAGGTCACACCCACCCCAAGCGGGCCAGAACCGATAGATGGCCTGAATCAATTTCCAAAAGTTATTTTACTCCTCATTATTGCTTAGAAACAGTCATTCTTGCATTTTTCTATAAGCTACAATGACTCCTCATGAGCTGGGACCCCTCTTTGGTGATGAGTGGTACCAATACGCCAACTCTGCTGGTCAGATTTTCTACTTCAACTACACTACAAGAGAGAGCCAATTCCAGATACCTGACGGTTTCGAGGACGACCCCCATGTCAGATCTCATATTCCCAATATGTATAGAGAAAAGCTGACTGATCTAAGGACGCATGGCCGCGCCAGCCTGATACACCGTGGCCTAGCTGGTGGGCATTATTGATGGTGTATAAGTGCTGAGGACTGACAACTCTGCAGGCAAAACCTACGAACCAAAAGGGTCGTCTTGGTCGATCCTAATGCTCCTCCAGCCGAGTCATATCTAGACGCAATCAACGTGCAGACTCACCTCGAGACCATCGAGCGGGACCCACAAGCCGGAGAAACCGCACACAGAAGGGTCATGAGGGCCATCCTGTCCTGGATGTTTTCCGAACGTGATGGATACGAGGTGGTGCGAGAGGAGGACAGCGGTATTCGTTCCGACTTCGTCGTCTTAAAGATATCCTGCCAGCCTGGAGGATCGACCCATGCCTATGACTTCTGCGTTGGCGAGTCCAAAGAAGCAGCACACTCATGGGGTGACATTGAAGATCAATGCGTAACTGCCTGTCGTGCAACAGAAAACGAATACAAAGGGATTTATGCCGTCGTGCAAATCGGGATCGAAATGGTATTTTATACGTACAAGGACGGCACACTCTTGCCACTTTGTGAACAGCTTCATCTACGCAACGATGCGGATGAAATCATGGAGTGGGGGCAATACATGAAGAACAACCCTTTTCCGTTTGTGACAGTTTAACAGCTGTCCTGGTCATATAATGACATTATTAAGGGACGATGGATTTAAGAAGGCGGCTTAGGTGCTATAGAATAACTTGACTATTTACTCAGCACAAGGGTTTTGTTACACAAGTATCGCCAAGTTGGCTAGAGGTCTCAAGATGTATATATCATAGGTTAGGAAACCAAGCCCTTGTCGTTATTTTGTGTTCGTAACCGCCGCCCCTTAGTCTCCCTCCTTTTGTCTTTGTCTTTCACTTCAATTTCGAGTTTGCTCTCATTGTCTTGCCCGCGAGGATAGACATCGTACACCAGTGAAAAATGACAGCCTCCTGCAACACGTATAAGAAGTCGGAGCTCACGGCGTAGCTGACCGATCGACGATGAGGAAGATGATGGTGGCTATGGAGGGAGGAGGAGGAGATGGCCCGTTTGCTGGGAGGTAGGCTACCATGATAAATTTGTCTGGGCGGCGCAGATAGAGAGTTGTTAGCTGACGAGGACTGTAACGTGAAGCGGCAGTGTTCTTCTTGTCGGTTGTTGCGAATGACCAAGAATAACGTGGTTCAAATGCCAGATTCAAGAAAAACAGGCTCTACTTGATCCAATGCCATATGTTATCATTCGTTAGGCAGCAGACCTGCTTTACATCAAGATAACCGTGTTCTGAATGCAGCTTCCACGTGAATCTATGACGAGAAGCAATTTGGACAGGAGGTTCCGGCTCCTTACTTTATTTACACCTTACCTACCTACCTACTAACACAGCTTAGTTAGGCAGGTTAGTACCCAAGGCACGTCGCCTTCTTGACCCAAACTCATCTATCTCTCCAACATATTCACCGTCACGCCCCTTTTTGCCAGTTACTTGGAAAGCATTCATATAACCAATCGTTACGATGGCCATCTTTGACATCGACTTTGGCCATAAACCTCGTACATCGCTTCTGGCAAAGAGACGAGACCGAGCCTCATCGCCGGCAGAGCATCTCGAACATGAAGCCAACCCCTCCGTGAAAAGACGTCGTCTTTCGCTCGACGAACCTGAGCTTTTGGAAACGTTATCACTCAACGCCATCATCTGCAAGTATAGCCGCAAAAGATTGTACGCCCATCCCATGGCGTGGAGATCTGTCCATCTTCGCGTCCTACAATGTTGTTTTCTGACCAGTCCTATTCTGGGGCGACTGCCAAGTCCTGATATATGGGAAGATACCGTCGTTTCTAATCCTAACGACGATCCCTGGCGCTCCGCAACCCTGTCGCCATTTCAAGGGGCTCTTACAGCGATCGACTGCCTCACAGGGGAAAGGGATCCGTTTGATGTGGAATACTTGATGCGTGGCTTCGGTCTTTGGTCAACCGACTGCTGGTAGCTATTCTTTCTTCAGTCCGCCGGTTTCTCTCGCTGACAAAAGTAAAGGAAGGACCTTGACTTTCGTTAGAATCGTGCGGTCGTCGCGGCAGTGCCAGTGTCCTGTGCATTCCACTACAAGAACCAGTCAGCCAACTCTCCCAAGTTGGTTCACCTCGAGCTGGGCTTCATCAAAGAAATCCGTTATAATGGCTGCAAGCTAAGGGATCCGAGGGTAAACGGTCCATTATGGCAGAAGCAAAAGACCCGCTTCAAGAGAATGCAACCTCCAGATAAACTGCAAGACCCTTACATATTAGCGGCTCTCATTGCCTTAGCTCAACAGCAAAGACGACCCATCGAGCCGTGGACAGAAGAACGAGGCCTTTCCGATGCCCACCAGCGTCAACTAGACACTAAAGACTCCCACGAGGTAAATAACTTTCAACGCAGCCTGTTTGTGCTGAGGCGAATCCATATACTAAGGTTACGTCTGACAGGTCTTTGCTTTGGTTACTGGTACGAAGAACAAGAATATCCATCTTTATAATGCAGTCATACCTACAACCTTCCTCGACAAGTTCGATATACCGTCCCAGCCTTCGCCATCCCAGCCCTTGACTATCGTACACCACCGGATCTCCCTTGACGAGCCTCTAGTCGCCCTGCGAAAACTGGAAGTTTTACTTGCTCTTCGGCTTGACAGACCAGTCACTGGAGAAGACCAAAGTGCACGGCATTCTGATACGCAAAGTGTTGATGAAAGTGACAAGGAGAATATACCTCCAAGTGACTAAAATGTCACTTGCAGAACTTCACCACATGACATTGGGGGCTTAAATTAGGCGAATCAAGAGGCGATATGGAAAGCGATGCGTCTTGTGCGAGGCCTGCACGGGAGCTGGAGCACTCCGGAGGTCATGAAAGAGTTTCTATTGTCTTGGTCACCATCGTTTCAATCTGCTGCCATCGTCGACGCAGCAGCTCCCGCTGGCTAGCCAAGCCGCCCTCTACCTCATCTATCTTGTACAGCGTTTTCTTGATGATCTCGATAAAATTCTTTAGCGATTCCAATAGCAATTCATCCACCTCTTCTTGCGAGGCATGCCCATCATCTTCGGCATCAAAAAATCTCTGCCATTGCCGTGGTGTGCAACATAGCAACCGCAGCGCGACCTGTGTGCGATGACAGCCAAGGGTCTGGTCGTCGAGAGTGTATCTGCCTAGGAAATCGGTGCTAGCAAGATCGGCACGCTGGGTCTTGTTTAGTCGTGGCAGGATAACATCATCGAGGTAAACTTCATCCCAGCGATTCGTTTCGAGGATGAACCCGTACTCGGTCAAGAGGAAGTCGTTGGAATGGGGACCATAAGACACGTAGACCTCCTCACCTTGGCGGTAGACGCGATCGGCTCCAATGCTGTATCCGGAAGCCGAGTAGGAAAGCTGACATCCTTGGTCTGCGTGATTGAATAGGTCGGCAGCGGGCATGCAGACTAGCCGGTCAGCTTGGGCATACGTCTTCATCTTGGGCATGCTGTTGTAAAAGGTTCTGGTATTTATCAGCACCCAGGCGTAGAGATAGTCTTCTCGGGTCAGGTCTGCGAATGCCTTTAGGACAATATCGCACTCGCGTCGAAAGGTAGCAGTCTGGTTCTCCAGGAGGTCCTTTGCTCGCCTTGGGAGCAGGGCCTGCAGCTCACTTGGCCACATCATAGGCATACCCGCCTCCAGGTCTTCCCTGGTAGGAAGAACTGTTCTCCAGACGGCGAAGTCGTCGCTCTTGTCTAGCGCGATCTCGGCAGCCAAAATACCGTGGACTGATACGCCAGATAGAAGTTCCGAGATGCTCTTTGGCACAGTGTCAATGGTGCGCAGGGCCTTCATTGGGACATTCAGAATGGCCTCGTTTGCCTGTTGGACTCTGTTAGAATATTTCTGGGATTTTGCGATGATGCTACTTACTCTAACCTCGCGAGTTGCGACAACACCGATACCTCGTCCAGGAAGAATCCGAGGCACAATTCCTTTCAACTTGACACCCTTGCTTTCTACCCATGGTAGAAAAGCATCGTCGATTGACATTTTCCTAAATATATACCCGCAGAGTCACTGTCTCTTAGTAGTAAAAAAAAGGTTGCGGGTGCGAGAAATTGCGCATCTGTTCATCAAGACGCATACTTTGACTCATATACTTTTCATCTTGTCCATACAATACAAACCCTGAACGATTGTTTTAGCGTGTACTTACTCGAGGAAAGTGGCCAATTAAAAGTGGTAACGCATAATACGCCATTCGATATGAAGGTATGTAAGCCACAGCCAGTGTAGTTATCTCTTCTCCCATCTCGAGGGTAATCCACTCATGTGGCATGATTTGTTAAGCTAGTACGGAGTGTACATAGTACGTATGTACTCCGTACTGTATTACCTTACCTTAGGAAGCACGGGCACGGGGCACTAACATAGACCGGGATCCACTAGCTGGCCCTTCAGGGGTTTAGATCGCACTTCTAATGCTAAGTTTCTACTGGACAACAAGCTCTTGATGGCTGAGTCAGATATTCGGCGCTGGACCCACGTGATGCCGAGAGCGTCATAGCTCTTGTTGGTTCGAGGTCGTTCACTTGACCAACATAAAAGGCATCAAACCGTTGTCAGATATTACGACCCGGGCTGCTTTTAGAAGTTGATATATATTTCACATCTTATACCCGTTGGTTCGTGTTGCGAGCTTCTCATAATTGTATTTTCCTTCTTGCTTACTCATTTCTACCACAGAGATTGAGATTCGTTCGAGGGAGTGTGACAAGCGGGCACAAAGACACCTTTCACATTACCAACCACAGTAAACGGCCACCTTTGACCTTTTAAGCTCGGAAACATCCAGTCAACGTATGCTTTGTCTACTCTTGAACTATATCGATTTGTAGTTTACTTTCATTCAGAAGCGATATGTTTTACCAAGGAACGCTTCAGGATGGCATCTCCGCCGCTGTTGGCCAGCAAAAGCTAGTTGTTTGCTTTGTAACGGGTACACTTCATCCATCCGCGTTAGCAGGAGAGGTAGCTCACGTGGATCCTAGATGAGACCGAAGAGAGCACAACATGGGAGAACGAGTTTATACCCGATGAATCGGTAGGGTCTCATGTCTGCAATCGAAGCTGAGATGTGCCGCTAATTGCAGTGTAGCTGAGCGACCTGATCAAGAATCATGCTGTTGCACTCCGCCTTGAGGCTGGCTCTGAAGAAGCTGGATATCTAGCTCAGATTTTCCCTCTTCCGCGGACTCCGACCCTTGTCATAATTAAGAACGGCGAGTTGAAGGAGTACATTACGCCTGGAACTAGCAAGGAGGACTTCCTGCGGAGGGTTCAAGACGCTTTCAGCTCCACACCTCACTCGTCTTCATCGGACACAGCACAACCGGCTACCTCATCGCCCAACACAGCACAAGCAGGGCCTGAGGTAGCCACAGCTCCAGATCAGAGCTCACCTACTACAACGCCATCCTCTACATCTGATAATGTTCGTCGGATATTGGCCGAGAGGGCTGCTAGGCTACAGGCCCACAAAGAAGCGTCAGAACGCAAAGCCAAGGAGGATCGCACAAAGGCCAAAGAGAAGGCCAAGGTGGAGGCCGAAGCCGGCATGAACACCGACAACGCGCGTGCACACAAGCAAGCCGAGGCAGTAAAGAGGCGGAAACAACAGGACCTGGAGGAGCGGGCTAGAATTCTCAAGCGTATTGAGGACGACAAGGCGGAACGGCGACTACGGGCTGAGGAGCGTGAGAAACAGCGAGCAGGCGCCCTCAAAGGAGGAGATGTCGCATCTTCACTGGTGAACGCACCGGAGACGAAGCTACCGTCCATGACCAAACCCGGCGGGATGACAGCCCTCCAAGTACGGTTATTCGATGGCTCTACACTACGGTCACGGTTCAAGTCAGACTCGCCCCTCAAGGAGATCCGGGGCTGGGTGGACAAGAGCAGGACGGATGGGAACCAGCCGTACACATTCAAGCAGGTGCTCACACCGCTGCCGAACAAGAATCTCGACGAGACGGAGGAAGATAAAGCCATCGGAGAGCTTGGCCTTTCCCCGTCATCGACTCTAGTGCTCATCCCGGTCAAGAAGTACACTTCTGCGTACGACACTTCTACATATGGCAATTCCTCGCAGAACATCTTCTCCCGGCTTATCGGGTTCATCTTGAGCATCTTTACCTGGTTCTTTGGTCTCTTTGGCTTTGGCGAGGGACGTGGAGCGGCTCGTGGCTCTTCGGACCGTGACGATGCGCCGTCAACGTCTCGGGAGCAATCCCGAATTCGGGGGTTCCAGAACCCGAATGACCAGCGCGACCAGCAACTATACAACGGCAATTCTGTGGGTTGATGACACGGTGTTTCAAATGCTTATATGTTTACTAACAAGGCACAGTTGAATTTTGAGCCGCGGCCAGATGAGGAAGAGAAGGACGCATAGATTTTCCCAGGAGAATGGAAGTGACTATTTTTTCCCTTTCTTTTTTGGTTGGTATTATACAATGGTAGTGCCGAGACTTTGTAATAGTAGTATTTCCCACCAGATCCTGTAAGCACGCACGCTGTCAAGAGAACCCATCTGGATCCCCGATGCTATCCCTTGATATCATGTCTTTTCCTCCTCATCCCAAACCCCCTAAACACAGATACATGGTCCCAGGATCTTACTGGCCGGCAGCAGTCTGGCAGGCCTTGAGCTGCTCGAGGTACCAGTTGCAGATCTGCATGTTTCCGTTGTTGTCATCCATGCACTTGGTGAAGCTCTGGGCGGCGCCGGCGCAGTTGTTGTTGTTCCAGGTCTGCTCCTGGGGAGCGGCCTGAGCCTGGACGGGGGCGGGAGCAGCAGGCTCGGAGGAGCCGCCACCGAAGAGACCGCCGATGGCGTGGCCGACAGAGGAACCGATAGCGACACCGCTATGAGAGCAAAGTTAGCCACACGTGTTCGGAAGAAAGGCTCTAAGAGGGCGAGCTCGGAGATATAATGCTCCACCTAAGCTTCCAGATGTCGGGACAAAGGTCCGGTCGCAAAGACAAAGTGATTGAGAGCGAGGACGTGACTCACGCAGCAGTGCTAGCCATCTGGCCGAAGAGGCCGGGGCCCTGGGAGACGGGAGCGGCGGCCTGAGCAGGCATGGCACCGGGAGGAGGATGGGCAGCGGCCGGAGGGGGAGCAGCCATGGTGGCGGCAGGGCGAGCCTGCTGGGGCTTGGGCGCGGAAGCCGAAGGGGTAGGGCGCGAGGGAGCGCGGCCGACGGATCGTTGACGAGCCATTGTGAATGTGTGTGTGGTTGAGTCGAGGGGTAGAACGAGGAATTGGCAGTTGTTGGTCGAGGTTACGGATGATGGAGATGTTATGAGCAGGAGGAGAAACTTTGAGTGGAGTTGGAAGAAAGAATGCCGGGGCCTCGGATTTCGGAGGCTTGTTGGTTTGAAGCCGGCCAATGGGAGGACACGGGTTACACTGGACTGTGGGGAGATATTGCCCGGTAGGGCCTCGGTAGAGGCATGCTTGTGGCGCAGGGGTCCAGAGGGATCCAGGACGTTCCGTTGACAGCCGCGAAGCAACGTCTTAGTAGACTTTTGGTGAGGATGCTGAGGTCAGTTGACTTGAGGCAACAGAAATTACAACGACATCTAAGCTATATCTGGCCAAGTGCATCATTTTACTGTGCATTAATATTGAGTCGAATATAAGGATAAAAGACTGTAGCATAATCTTCCCAGACTCTACAGTAGATCTTCTTCGATGCTCACCACCTCGTCGCCTTGAGATCTCCAAGAAAAACCCAAATACAAAAAAGCAGGATGTATCGACTAGCCTAATACCATTCGAACGCGAGATATTGCGAGCGGCAAAAAGAGATACTGGCAAATTTTAAGAATTTGGGTTTTTCTTTTTAGGTATAGTAGAGAGAGAATGAGAAAGAATCTAGGTATCTTAGGTGAGGTTAATATAATGAGAAGTAATTTGTCTTATAAGGTCGGGTCGACAGCTTATTACATGTAAATGCGAAAGAAGAACTCCCAACGCCATCATTTTCTCGACCGTTCCCGCCAATGATCAAGTCACGGAAGTCGACCCTCGTCTTTCTGATACTCCACCTCGGGGTATCGCCATAGATCCTCCCACCCAAGTCGCGGTCTCTGTACACGACTGCTCATTTCTTGGCTTTGGCTTTCTTGTTCTTCTTCTGCTTCTTCTTGCCCTTTCCCTCTCCTCCGTCAGCCGCGGGGCCTGACGGCGGTACAGGCGACTCCTCAGCTGGTCGCTTCCGGTTCTCAACAGATTTGAGCAAGGCCTTGGCTCGCTCCTCGGCGATCTTTTCTGCAAGTTTACTGCTGATGGTCTTGTTGTCGGCCTATTGATGAGAATTAGCATCTTGTTACCGCGACACCTTGAGAAGCTCGTCGTACCAAGTCAGCCTTTAAGATTCGCGCCGCGGCTTCTCGGTTGACTGTCAGGTTCCGCGTCTCTTCGACTGCAGGTGACTCGATGGCTTTGATCTTTCCAAAGTACTGCTGGATCCGCTTCAATTCAGTGAGAACGGCGTGGTTTTGCGCATCTGCGCCCTCCAGCTTTAGTGATGCTACCAGTAGAGTCAGCTCATGTTCGTTCCCGTTAAGAGCGCTAGTGTAAGTCAAGCTCACCGAATAGAAGCGACTCGATTGAATAGGCCGTCAGTGAGAATAGCTTCGCCTTGTCCAGCAGGGGCAGTTCTGAGGCCATACCCTCGAGGTTGTCGAGCAGAGGCTGCAGGGCCTCCTCAAGGTCGTCCAGCTGGACGTCCAGCCGGTCAAGATCTGGCGTAATATCTTTGACGTCTGTCATTCTCGTGACGATTTGGTGGGAATGTGAAAGGAGAAAGTCGCAAAACTGAGATGATCGCCTCGTCTCATAAAGTCTACAGGCGCAGAAACTTGAGGTCTGAAACCTGATCGGGCTTAGTGCTGAAATATTCACTTAAGAGAGCTTTTGCTTATAGTGGTACATGCCATGATTTCCAGCAAGTCGTCCTATTTGGGTCTTGGGGATGAACTTCAACTCAAGCTGCATGGTCCAAGGAGGAGACTGGAGCATTTCGAGCTATTGGACACTGAGACAGTATGGATTCTATGATGAGGATCGTAAGGCTGACGGCTATACCAGAGTATTGATCCATTCGCTACTTGCTAACACATCGAATGTAAGATGCCGTCCAAGCTCTAGTAGGTAATGAACAGGATTACTCCGTGCACAGAGGGTCATCTTCATCTCCTAAAGGTTCATTTCCCAAATCCCTATCCAATGTTCTCTTTCTTCACCAACAGAGCATCTAACGTCAAAGTGATCGTCGGTCGGCCGGATCTGCCAAGATGCTCAGAACGGCATGAGAACCCCGGAATTAGCCAATGGCGCTCCCGCTAAAGCCAGCAAAGAAGATCTAGAAAGTCTCTTGACCCGCGCGCTCTGATTGGCCCACGCCTTCCGATCAGCTCGAGGAAAAAACGGACTCAACTTTGATAGTCTCCTTTCAACGCATCACTCACTTATCGGCATCACCATTCCGCCACCTTTCTACAACACTGACTCAAAGGCCGCGAACTCGACGAAACCTGCTATACCACTCTCCCGATAGTCCTACTACTAAAGCGCACCACGGCACTCTGATGCGCGCGTGCGACCTGTAGTCTCTAGGGCTTCCGGCTACTTAGTAGTCACCCACTACCTCTCAACCACGTCCCCCGTCCCATCCGCAAAAGTGGCGAGCCTACAGCAGCCGCGGGTCACCGCACGAATAGCCTGTAAATCAACCCGATGGCTTCAACATAATACCAGCGTGAGCCGGGGCGCGGCTCCTACGCGACACTTTGCTTCCGCCACCACATCGACCACACACCAAAAGAAGCCCGAGGCAGTCCCTCCAGAGCTGGCAGGCGTTCCATCGTCTCGGCCATGGCAGGGCTCAGAGAGAACGGCTGGAACCATCACACCGACATCGACCACTCCATCATCACGCTTCTACGTTCCTTCAGTTGTGCTCCCGGCAGAGACTGCCAAGTCAGGCCCGGTTCACAAGATTCATATTCTCGGAGAGGATGAGCGATCAAGATTTATTGCCCATGCTCTCTGTAGTGTCTATGATTCTGTTGAAATGTTGTCCTTCCGAAATATGCCCAAGTCCAGATACCAAAACGTCGAGAAATATCAACCCACTAGAACAAGGAAATCCGCATCCACCGAGAAGAATGTCGCCTTGGCCGAGGAACCAGACAAGACTGATCGCTCACATATCGATCAGCTTGTTGTCACTGGGCGTGGCTTTGAGGCTGTCAAGGCTGTTGCGTCCGTCAAAGACCGGGTGGACGAGAATACATCCATCTGCCTACTAAACGATGGCATGGGTGTCCTCGAACAAGTACGCGAGCAGATTTTCAAGGGCACACGGCCCGAGCCCAACTTTTTCCTGGGGCACATGAGCCACGCCTTGGTTTTCAACCGGAATCGCGGCTCGGTCAAGGAACTTAGGGCTGGGCGAACAGTGTTGACAAAGGCTGATGCGGTATTGGAGACAACCAAGGATCTTCACGCGTCATTGGACCGGACCGACTTAATACGAACATTACAAGATGTCAGGTCGCTTCGCGCAACAACAAGTCGTTATGACGAATGGCTACGGTTCAAACTACCCTCGATGATATTTACAGCTGCTGTGGAGCCCGTGTGTGTGCTCCTTGACTTGCCGTACAATGGCATGTTGCACAATCGGTCAGCACAAAGCATGATGAACAAGCTTTTAGACGAGATGTCCATGCTGGTGCAGAACCTGCCCGAGGTTGGGGGCTCCCCTGAGATCCAGGCCTTCCTAAGAGGGGAAGGTCTCAAGAGGTTTTGCTACCGCAGAATAACTGGCAAGTCAATGGCCCCGAGCGATCTCCTGAAGCGGATCGAGAAGGGCCTCCAGACAGATATGAACTACCAGAACGGATATTTTTTGAAACGGGCGAGGACGCTGGGCATCGACATGCCGACAAACGATATGATGATGCATATGGTAAAGGCGAGGCGGGCAGAGGCGATGGAGAAGAGAAGATCGTTTATTCCCATACAGGAGGCGTCGTTGGACAAGATCAGGGACATGACCCAGCCATTATCGCCATTGGCAGCATTTCAGGAGTTGTAAAGTATTAACGAGTTTTGAATCCTTTGGCGCTAGGGGTGGTTCTTGTAAATAAGCATCTAACTAAAAGGTGCACACGGCGTCGAACATATCTACTTTTATCGATATTTTAAATCAAGGGATGTTGGATATTTGTCGTAATTCCTTTGATAGCATCCCACTTCAGCTGCCTATACATGAAGGGTCATGTGACGCCTTCCATTGCCCCTCCAGGAGCCACACAAGATGGCCCAAGCAACCCCGCGGTCGGCGTTTGCTGGGCTGACTTAGGTTACAACCACTTACAAACCGTTGACGTCGGAGCATATAAAAACTATGGATGACGCAGAATTGGACCAGGTACGGATTTAAGAGAGCTATCATTTGGTTTGCTATATTAACATCTCTCTTAGATCCGGAAGGCTCGCCTAGAGCAGCTCAAGTCGCAAGGTGGAGGAGCTGGTGGCGGAGGTGGCGGCGGTGGTCCCTCTGGACAGCAAGAACAACAACAACAACAGTCAGCTCTACTACACTCCTCTCGTGGCCCCTAGCTTAGCTCTCTAACCGCTGGGAACAGACAGCAAAACGAAGCCCGTCAACACGCCCTCAACCAGATCCTTCACCCCGAGGCCGCCGACCGACTGGGCCGCATCCGCCTCGTCAAGGAGGAGCGCGCAACTGATATCGAGAACCGGCTCATCACGCTCGCGCAGACGGGCCAGCTGCGGCAAAAGGTCACCGAGGCGCAGCTCAAGGAGCTTCTGAACGCCATGGCGGATAACAAGGAGGAGGAGAAGATTGTCGTGAGCAGGCGCAAGGCGTGGGACGATGACGATGATTTGGATCTATAACGGAGGGGATTGATACCATGTGAAGGAAACATTCAGGAGACGAGGCAGATGGTGGGGTCGGGCCCTGCTCTCGTGGCTATTAAAATCGTGAAGAGAAGTACAGGTATTTCGCTGCCTGTCCGGACATCAGGTGTTTGTGTACGACTTTGTGCTTTTGGGCTTGTCACCGTATGATCAGTACAGCAAGGTGGCCTAACAAAATATCGCTTGATTTCTATCGTCTACGTTGGTTTTCATTACATATTACACTACGGTACAAAGGTCCCCACGATGATATACAAGCCCTCCAAGCAGGACAATGGGAAGAGGTACTAAAGGCCTTGCTCTCGGAGCTCCTTAAGCCTCTTCTTCTCAGCCTTCTCCCTTGTCCTTATGGTCCTCATGTCCGGTGGCTGCTCAATGCCCAATTCCTTTCGCAGCTCGTCCACGTCGTCCTCCAACCTCTCCTCCCAAAACACATTGATAACCTCCTTGCTCCTCGCTCCATTCTTCAGGGCCCACGGCAGATAGGTCGACGCAAACCGCTGCCTCTCACTCCGCTTCATCGTTGCCGCCGCAAAGATACTCAGCCCGGTCATGGGGAGCAGCGTATTGGCAAACTCAAAGGCCTTGAGGGCGACCTCACCCTCACGCACGATGGGCAGGCCAGTCAGGGCGTGGTAGAAGTCGTGGCACTCGCGATAGCGCTGCATGACGTATGCGCACTCTTCATCGTCGATGTAGCGCACCGCTGAGCGCGTGTCGGGCGAGACGCCCTCGCGGTCGAGCCAGCCGACGTAGGCGCGGCCGACCGAGTTCTCGGGGAGGGCACGGAGGGCAGAGAGAGATAGGGTCTTTGAGGTGATTCGGGGACGGGCGCGGAGGATGCGGCGGCCCGTTGGGTCGGCGAGCATGGCGTCGCGGAGGCGGTAGATAAAGTAGGGTGTGGCTGTGGCCTCGCCAGTGGCGGCGATGAGGTCTGTTCACATGTTGGTCTGGAGCTTCATTCAAAGAAACAGCCATTACTCAGAAACCATACCATGACGATAGGGGTCGAAGAAGGACCAGACACTGGCGCCAATGGCCATGCTGGCCCGCTCAAGCTTGGTCAGCGGGACATGGCCTGGATAGTTCGGCGGCGGCCGGTTCAAGACGGAGAAGTTGCGGGATTGGGGAGCAGAACAGGATGCGCAGACTGTGGCACGTAGCAAGGCACTGCATTGGCGAGCAGAGACAATGGACCGGAACCGTGGCAGGGCAGCCTCCATCGTGACGGGCAGTTTGACGAGTTGGTGATGGTTCGATCGGCAGAATCATGGTGTTGATGGATCTAATAGGCCGGTTGTTTATGACTAAGCCCCGAAGATAGAGTAACCAGCGCAACAAACTTGATACCAGCAATAGCCATTATGAATTCATAGTTATAATAAAGCTGTTGAGGCAATAAATACTGGGGGTTTTTTTTTTTTGGCAATGAATGTGGGTGTCTTTGGGGTTCAATATCTGGTGAATGACTGATACTAGCTAGGTGTGAACTCATGCTGAGAGATGTTGACTTATTGTTGCCCAGAACAACACATGCACTCAACTTATGGCCATCAGCACATTTCCTGCGCATCGAGTTTCTGAACCTATAAATTATGAGATTATATACTATGACAAGTGCTCTTGAAGAGATATGGTACTACATCTTCTCACACCTCGAGTATGTCCTCCCCATGGAGAGGCGATGGGAATACCGAGAGCATGCAGACAATTCGTCCCCCGTGTGCCGCCAATTCCGCCGATTAGATAGTGCGGAGAGTTCTATACCGCACAATATTGATCGAAGAATCAGGTATCGACGAGAAAAGGCGCCATGATAGAGGATCGAGATAACCTCGGCTTGATTGCGAGTGGCAGGTTTCTCAACTTACGCAGGATCACCATTTTCAGAGAATGCATTGCTCAGAAGGAAGGGCTCTTTGACCATTTTATAGATGGCTGGACGTCTGTGGAAGATGGTGTGCACACGTTAGAAGGACATAGCACACAACACAGATACTGTTACAATGCTAGCATTTTGAAAAGCTTCATTATTATCTCATGGTCCCCAAATCTCGTCTAGAATAAATCGTCTAATCTAGCTGACGCCTTTACATGACAGGAATGCCCTCGAATTCTGCGTAACCAAGCGCCAGGTTCATGTTCTCTAGTAAAGGCCGTTAGCAACCCAGGACGAATCGTTAGATTAAAAGCACTTACGTAGACATTGAGTACTAGCTCCCTTGTTGAGGTTGTCTATCGTGGCGCAGCTTGGTATGGTTAGTACAAGAACAGCTCTAAAGAAGCTTGGCCGAGCACTCACATGACAACCCTCTTGCCGCTCTTATCAACAGCAAAGCCACCGATCTCAACACCATGCTTGTTCTCGATCGTTTTCACATACGGGGCCTCGCCCACGACCTTGATTAGTTTCTCGCCAGCATATCTATCCTGGTAGATTTCTCGGATATCTCGAGAGGTCATGCTCTTGTTCAGCGGAATGTTGATGCTCAGGTGGATTCCGCGGAACCAGCTCGAAACTGTTGCCTTGCATTAGCTAACCTCCAATAAAGCTTTCTTCAAGGCGGTCCTAACCGTGAGGAATAAAGGCCACGTCTGTAGTGTGATGGCTGATTTCCCGCTCGTGCATATGTTCCGTAAGCGAATCTATAGGACGAGTCAGCAGCCGAACTCATAAGGTTGAGGGGCTGGGATATCGCACAGGGGAGTACGCCTCCGGTCAGATAGTCGACATCGTTCTTCAAGCTCTTCTTAGTGCCGGCGCCTGAGTAACCACTAACTCCGAAGATTGTAGGGCTGGCCGCAATCAGGTCGCGCAGAGGAGAAATAGCAAGTTGAGCGCCGGTTGCAAAGCACCCTGGGTTGGAGATGCGGGTAGACTGAGCAATCTTGGCGCGCTTGGTAAGCTCGGGGAGACCGTAAGCCCACGAGTCATTGAATCGATAGTCGGCAGAGAGATCGACGATGACGCTCTTGTGGTCGCTGCCCTGCTGGACCTGGTCGAGGGCCTCGACGTAGGGCTTGCAAACGCCATTGGGGAGAGCCATGACCCAGCAGTCAACGTCCTTGTCCAGCTCCGCAACATCCTCGGGTGATAGAGTCTCGTAAATGATCTTGCGCTTGGTGTACCCCTTGAGCTCTTGACCTCGGAGCTCTCGTGAGGATACGTGCCGAAGGTCCATCAAAGGGTGCTGGTTGAGGAGGTCGATCAAGACTTGGCCGGTATATCCACGGGCTCCGATCAAACCGACTCTCGAGGGGGTGTCATTCGAGGCATTCTTCTTGCCGAGGGGAGGATTGGGGTTTGTCGTCGTGGCGTAGCCTCGTCGCGGCTGCTGGACGGCGTCTCGCGCAGAGCGGGTGCGGCTGTTCGCGGGCAAAGATGCGAGGCCCCTCGTAGCTCCGAAGAGACAGCGGCTCGGGGTCGAAGCAGCGGCCATTGCCACGCAAGGTCGAACGACTCGGCGGGCGCCCGCGCGCATGGGGACGGAGGTGGCAGAGAGCATGGCTGCGTGTGCTTCTCAGGCCAATTGACTTGGTGGTGAGGCAATGAGGGTAGGTCAAGTTGTGGTGGTGATGTTAAGTGGGGAAAGTTTTTTATCCTTCTGTCGCCGAAGTCGCTCGACCGGGGGATGAAGTGGGGAGGCAAAAAGATCTGATAAGATCACGTGACCACTTTAACATGTTGTCACGATCGATAACTATGAGTGATAGGTACTCCGTAAAGTCTTCGCTGATCAGAGTTGAAGGGCGTGCTAATAATTACTATCAGTTTTATATTGAGGCACCAAACAGGTATATTAACAGTCGCTGCTGAGGCTGACAAGGATATACTTCAGTCCAGGGATCTGCAAACAGGGTAGCTTATGTTAGCAGTGTCCTGATACATATATACATACTCCGTCGATAGGGCTCTTCTGGGAGACCAGCCTGAAGCTTTGGGGAGGGTTTGGCGGTTATTAAAGTAATTAACAATACTGTTTATAGCTAACCTAAGTATAAAGAATATGTATACTTTCAAGCTGCTTGGGGTTACAGGTGTTGTATATAGTATTTACTTACATTCCTCCTTTATACTTCACGAGCACAATAAGTGACATAGAAAGTGGCCTATATTTGCTTGCTCGCCCGGTCTATTAGCTTAAGTACGGATCTATATCTTGACCAGGCGCAACGACAAGGTCAAATTCCCAAGAGTTTGTTCCTCCTCGGCGATAAGACTTTCAGGCGCCGAGTTCTGGGCGTGCACCAATGGTCCACGAAGGCTCTGCACGAAAAGTGCCTCCCGCGACCTAACGATACTTCCAATATCAATATCATCGGGGTTGTTGATCACGCCGTAATGGTGCAGTACATCATCGGTCGGCGCTAAGCCAGTCTTTTTCCGCAGCTTTTGAATGGTGCTGATGATGTTGCGAGCCAAACCCTCCTCGCTCAACTCCGGGTCGATGGTTGCGTCCAGTAGAACAAACATGTCCTGTGCAAATGCAGGTTCCCACTTGGACTTTTCATGCTGGTTTATCTTGTCTCGACCAAGGACTCGAATAATGGTGAGGTCATTTTCACCGAGCTCGATGCCTCCGACCGTGATCTTCCCTTCCTTCATGTAACTCCGCAGCTCTTTCTGCGAGAGCGAAGGTAGAGCATCTCGAACCATTTTAACATCTTTCTTCAGCTTCTTTCCAAGGGTCGGCCAATCCACTTTAGCTTCCAGCAGGATGTTGAACTGCTCCTCGTTACTTGTTGCTAGAATTTCTCTCACGTTCAGCTCCTCAAGAATATATTGACTCAGAGACTCAACGTCCGAAATAATGCTGGCATCTGCGATAACAACGAGGGAGAGGAGCGGTGTCTTAAGAGTGATGTTGCAGTGCTCTCGGGCCACTCGCCCGAGTTGAATGACCTTCTGCATGGAGGCAAACTTCCTCTCGACGTCTGTATCGATAAGGGACTGCTGGCAAGTGGGAAAGGGCAAGAAATGAACGCTTCTAGAGTCCTTAAATCGCGTCAAATCTCCAAGATGAGGCTTCAAGAGCTTGTAGATGTGCTCTGTTATGAAGGGAGTGAAAGGCGCCAGGGCACGGATAATGGTGAAAAGAACCTCCAAGAGTGTGTTCAAAGCCGCAGTCGTATCGTCAAGGCCTGATCCTCCTTTTAATCTCTTGCGGTTGAAACGAATATACCAGTTCGTTAGGTTGTCGATAACTTGTAGCAGTCGTGGCACAACGGTGTAGAGCCGGTAACCTTCATGTGGTGAGCACAGTGTATAATAATCGCACATGGGGAAACAAACTAAACAATTCCTGGTCCATGTATTCCAGTAAACTCTGACAGTCGGCAAGAATCCACTTGTCCATAATATTAGCCAGCTTATCAGCGTCAAGGGATGATGTGAACACCTGTCCCGTGTTCTTGGTGTACAGAGCTGCCTGTTCGCTAAAGAATCGAAAGCTGTTCCACAGGGGAAGGATAACCCGAGACACCACATCTTTCACATCTGCTTCCTTGAAGCGAACAGGCTCAGCGCGGACGACAGGTGAGTTGATAAGATAGAGGCGCAATGCGTCTGAGCCATACCGATTGATGACTTCTAGTGGGTCAGGATAGTTCTTGAGCCTCTTGGACATCTTCTTGCCATCTTCGGCTAGAACAATACCGTTCACTATACAGTTTTTGAATGGCGATGTGTTGAATAGATGGTTTCCAAGGACGGTCAGAGTGTAGAACCATCCCCGAGTCTGATCCAGACCCTCGGCAATAAAGTCCGCGGGGAACAGGTCTTGTTCGAACTCTTCGGAATTCTCAAATGGGAAGTGCCTTGATGCATATGGCATACTTCCTGATTCAAACCTTTGAAGGGGTCAGCTGTGTTCTGACTATCTTCGATTGCTCACAACTTACCAGCAATCAAAAATCTCGTCAATGCGACGAAGGACCCCCTTGCCTTGCTTTGAGGGGATCGTGATGGAATCAACCTTGTCCCGGTGGATATCCGTCAGATCACCAGTAAATCCGCTCACTTCTCTGAGCTCCGAGATGCTACCAACACAGACAACTTCTTCAAAATCTTCACTGACCCAGAGTGGAATAGGCGTGCCCCAGTATCGGTTACGGGAAACATTCCAGTCATGCGCGTTAGCTACCCAGTTCGCAAATCGCTTTTCTTTGGCGAATTGAGGAACCCAGTTAGTCTTTTCGAGGTTGTTCAACATCGCCGGTACGTGGTCGGTGACGCGAATAAACCAAGATGACACGGCTTTTCGGATAAGTTGTGTATCTGACCTCCAGCAAAACTTATCGACATGAAGGGTCTGGCTATTGACAATGAGTCTACCAGTTGAGCGAAGATCCTTGAGGATGGCCTTATCAGCAGCTTTGACATGTTGACCGACATAGTCGGGGACTTCTAGAGTGAAGCAACCTTTGTCATCAACAGGGCAGGGTGGTAAACGCTCTGGAGTTATGAAGCCCGCGGCTACCGCGGCGTCGTAGTCCTCTTGGCCAAACGCAGGTGCTTGGTGCACGAGGCCAGTTCCTTGGCCAGCTTCTACATAGTCTGCACCGATGACGTGGAAACAGTCCGAATATTTCTCTGAGAAGTAGTTGAAGATGGGTTCGTACTTCCAGCCAATCATGGATTTCCCAGAAATCTTCTCCAACACCTTATACTCAGCCTTGTTCGGGTCTTTGAATACGGTGGTTAAGGCTGACTCCAAGAGAATGAAATGGCGCTGAGTTACATGGTCGAAGATCTTGATATACTCAAAATCGGGATGAACGGCAATGAACAGGTTGGAAGGCAGTGTCCAAGGGGTTGTCGTGTAAATGAGTAGTGAGGTGTTGTCTTGGCCCTCAGCCCCAATGACAGGAAAAGAGACAATAATAGCAGGATCCTGGGTGGATTTTTCGTTTTGTTTCGCTTCCATCTGACTGAGGGGGGTACAGAGCGCGGTTGAGTACGGCATGATCTGGTATGCCCTGTACACCAGGCCCTTATCGAAAAGCTGCTTGAAAACCCACCAGCAAGACTCCATGAAACTTGGATCCATTGACTACATCGTAGAGTTAGTTTGAAGCAACCAGAGCCATCTTGGCAGTGGCAAAGATTTACCTTGTAGTCGTTGTCAAAGTCGACCCAGCGTCCTAAGCGCTCGATCGTACTCCTCCACTCGCGAGCGTAGGTCATCACAATAGCTCTGCACTCTTCATTATACTTCTCAACACCCATCTGCATCACAGCATCTCTTCCAGATAGTCCCAGCTTCTTATCGATTTCATACTCAATGGGCAAGCCATGAGTGTCCCAGCCAAAACGACGGCTAACATGATAGCCTTTCATGGACCAGTATCTCGGGATAATATCCTTAATCGTCGAGGCAAGAAGATGGCCATAGTGGGGAAGACCTAGCGTGCTAGTTAGTGAGTGCTATACTAACTTAATTGCTAACTTGAAGCTCTGTCAAACTGTGTTAAGCGCTTTGGCTTACCAGTTGCGAAAGGAGGTCCATCGTAGAAGTTGTAGTGCTTCCCGCCCTCGGTCAATTGGAGTTGAGTTTGGAGGGCATCGACATCCCTCCAGAAAGCGAGCACATCCTCCTCCACGTTTGGCAGATTGATGGACATTGCAGTCGTCAGGAAAATCTCACGATAACCGGGGAAATCACAGATCTTTCGGTGTTGCGTACAGTTGTAAAGCCAGACGAGCGCGCGAAACAAAAATGGCTGGAGTACTGTTTAATAATGAATGGAGTGTCCAGGAAGCGGGAGCGAAATTTGACGTTGTGACTCAGGGCTTCGCGGGTGGCTCATAGGCACGGCTACTATAGCTGTGTCATGAAGATCCAGTGCAGGCAGCCGCTATGTACAAGAGATATCCCTTCAATCTACAGAAATAGCATTTATTCAAGCAATTAAAGAAAGAGTATAAGGCTCAAACTCCGGATCTCAGTTGAACTCACTGGCTCATAGCACTTTCGGCCGCCTGCGTGTTTGACACAGTGATCCGCAGCGACCTAGAGTCAGCGTCGAAAAGATGGATCTTGAACTTTTCAACTGCCGGCTCCGTCAAGTAAACAGGGATCTGCGAGCTGATCAAGACTGCGTCACAGAGCCGAGTAAAGACGCCCCGCCAGTAGATCTGGAGCGTTGAGGGCGAGGATATCAAAGGGCAGACTGGGGGCAAAGTCTCTCTTGGCCGTGTTGTGTATAGCCTTAACCACTTCGTGCCACTTTTAAGCACAGCTTCGAATCACGATGCTGGGCTCAGGTAAAAGGACCAAGACGATACATTAAAAACATATGGTCCAATAGGTTCATACAAGCCACGACTTTCACATCCAACATAGCTTTCAAACTTAACAAACGCTGTGTTTACGCCGGTGCCCTAACTAAATCTTACATCCTTGAAATATATGATACACTTGGGGCGATTGCCCTTCCCATTTTCTCCTTCAAACTACCCTCCCCCGAGCCATTTAATCTGGTTAGTCATTCAACGTAACCATCGGCACAGGCTGGATCCCAGGCTGAACAGACCCAAACTGGACTTTGGGCCCAGAAACTTCAAAGACTCCAGCTTCCAACAGAGTGATCCTCTGGTTTGTCCGGTCAATAACACGTTGATATTGCTCAGCAAAGGCATTATCGGCCCACACTGAATCCAATATCAGCATTTCCGGCGGCAGCAAGCGGATTTAATGCAATCACGCGGAGCTGAGTCTCGACGTTCGTGTACTATTCTGGTCGTGGTCTCTTTGCGCCGTGGGGGTTACCCCAGTCGCCGCCGCCGCCCTGGGCCTGGTTGAAACCGAAGCCAGGGTTGAAGTTGGGAGGCATGCCTTGGAAGCCTACGAACCGTTAGTCATGAACCATCACATCTGTTCAAGTGATAGCCTAGGTATAGGCCAACTTACCAGGCATTCCGTTGGGACCCATCATGCCCATTCCCATGTTACCTGGCATACCCATAGGCATTCCGCCCATAGGGTTCATGCCCATCATACCTCCTCGACCTCCTCGCATACCACCAGGGCCACCGCGCATGCCACCAGCCATCATACCACCCCGGTTATTGAATCCAAAATTACCGCCGCCGCCGCCACCACCACCCATGGGTCCGTTAAATCCACCTCCCATATTGGGGTTGAATCCGCCCATGCTGTTATTGTTGTAGTTACGGTTGTAGTTCCCCTGGTTCATACCACCACGGTTGTATCCGCCTCGTCCTCCTCGGAAGCTGCCACCAAAATTGCCGCCCATACTGTTACCACGATCGTTGTACGAACCAGAGGGCGCGCGATTCTGGTCCTTACCCCGGGCGGGAGCATCCTTTGGAAGAGTCTTAAACGGGTTGATGCTCGGGTTCCAGTAGGTCATGGTGACCTTCTTCTGCCCGGTCTGGTTCTCAGCCAGGATCTGCTCTATGCAATGCTTTGTAGCCGTCGTTGCTTGAGGTGAGTAGAACTCGATGTAAGCTTGTCTGTAGGCCCGGTCAGTCGTCTGCATCTAGCCATTCAACCACCAAGAATCCATACCCCTTGCTCTTGCCATTGACCTTGTGCTCGCTAAAGGTAATATCCTTGATCTCGTCCTCACATTCAGCCTGTCGCGCCCAACCCCGAATGTCATCATCCGTGGCCCACCAGTTCAGCTCCGAGACCATCAACGCTGTGGTAGCGGCCTGGTCGACTGGCCGATCGTCCTCGTCTTGCTTCCTCTTTGTTCCTTGTTGAGAGCCGGAGGCTGGTTGACTGGATCCGCGGCGCTCGCCCTCATGGTTTTCGTGGGGCTGGTGTTCATCCATATTCTGGTCGTGACTCTCCTGTCGTTGCTCATTCGGATGGTAGACCTGGTCATGGTCGCCTCGCGGTGCCTCCTGGTGCTGATCATTGTTGGCGTCGCCATAGAAGTCGATCTCAAAGTCTTCTTCTGCCATCTTAGCGGTATTGATGCGCAAGGCGCAGATGTGTACCGTGCAGTATAAGAGTGCAAAGTAACGAAGGGGACGTGGTCAAATGTGATAATTAGTCTGCGAGATACAGGAGATATCCTCTGGTCTTTACACTTGATCATCAGCCGCTATTCGCTCCTTCGCCAGAACCGTCTCACAGAAGCCTTGACCACCAGAGATAAAGACAAAAATGAACTGGACTGGAAGCTGTAATACGTACACTCCGCGGAAACAAGATTGAGGTCTGAAAGATGCCCCCAGATAACAGGCCTTGCCTCAAGGTCCAATTTTGAGAACGAAGCTCTGTGCTTGCAATCCTCGATGTCTAGCTCCTGGGGAAATCCGAGCAGAGCTCAGGTACAGGCTGGGAGCAACGGAATAGAGAGGATACTGTCAGCCCAATCAATCTTCCTCCTTTCCCTCGGCAAGTGCCTCCTTCGGTCAAAGTTAATCGCGGTTTTATCGGTCGCGTGATACTACGAGGAGAATCTTTCCGAAATTCGATCGCAGTCGCACTGGTCGTCTGGGTGGTTGACCTTTGGTGCTGTATCGACAGACTCAGCAGCGGTTACCGAAGCGCAAGCGTAAGAGCAGCTAAGACAACAAATCGAATCGACTGCGATAAAGCCGAATGATGAAGCTCTTTGTGCACTTCACAACGTCGGGGTTTGTGTCGGTGGAGGAGGAAAGCGAAGGGTTGCGCACGAGAGGAGATCGTGTGGAAGAGAAGAGCATTACGCTTAGGTTCCTTCTAGGGAAGAGCTTCGCAAGCGAAAGCCAACTCAAACAGCAGGCGCGACGGGAGCGCTGGCGTCTGCTGACGTCTGGCGGCTCGCGTCCAAGACCCGGGAAAGAGCAGGCCTTGTTCCACCTTTTCTCCACTATCTGGAGCGAGCCCCTTCCTGCCGTTGAACACCCTCACCTCACCCTCTCTCGGAACATCTTGCGGCCCGCAGAGCTGTGGGAAATCTGGCCTTCCCCAATTGGAAATTATTTGTTAACACGTCGTCGCATGGGGACAGCTGCCATTAGTTAGCTAGATCACCAAAAGAACCCCCTTTGCTGCATCTCCCAACCTTCGCCTCTCCTTTCTCTCCAATCCCTCCTTCCATTTACGCGACCCTTCGACGACCATCTCTAAACCCGACAACCTCATCTTTGCGTACTTTACTTTAATAGCCGCCTTTCGCTTCTAATCAGCCACTCAACATGTCCGACCAGGTGCAAGAGATTCTCGAGGTCCCCTCCGAGTTCGTCAAGGACGGTGTTCAGTTCGTACGACGATGCACTAAGCGTACGTTTAGCTATGCGCTCGTTTTTGTCCCAAGTCTGTTACTAACATTTCTAAAGCCGATCAGAAGGAGTTCCTGCGACTCTGCCAGGCCGTTGGCGTCGGTTTCCTCATCATGGGCGCAGTTGGCTATGTTGTGAAGCTGGGTATGCATCAAGTCATGTTAATTGCTTGCGATTCGATGCTAACGCGACATAGTACACATCCCCCTCAACCACGCTCTTGTAGGAAGCGCATAAACAACCAATCGACGATGGAAATCCCGGTGGCGGCAACTCGAAGATAACCCTCAAACTGCGGGTGGCGTGGATAGGGCACATTCACACAACCTTTCTTGTTGCGAGTACGTTCAATGGGGCGGAGTTAAACGGAATCATGGCGGGTACACGAAATCATACTACGTACGCTGGAGTTCTACCGAGCGCCGTAAGGATATGCATCCGCGCGCCTTTTGCGTTCTGGGGGGGCTGTCTATGTGGAGTTGAGAAACACTTGACCAGTAACAGCCAGTGGAGGCGATCAAATGTACAAAATATATCCAATATCATTTCTGCAATCTATTTAATGGATCGGATACGTCGAGTCACGAAACAGCTCGGGCTGTTCCTTGAGCACGTCGTTGACGCTCCGGCCCAAAGGCGGATCCCCTTCATCATCCATGTTCTCGTTGTACGAATGTACTGTACAAGTTCCTCGCGCCATGTTGTATCCATTCCACGCAGATGCTGTTCTCAAGTCAGTCGAGACAATAATGGTATAAGACACACGAAATAGGACTTACCAACAAGAACAGGAGCACTAGGATGCCAGCTAGCATCGCGAACACAAGTGCCCCAGCCACCGGGCTCGTCGAAATGATAGAGGCGATGTCGACGGTCCATTTGGCGCGTCTGCATTGTAGCCTCCTTGACGTCGACTGTTCCGGCCAAGGTTGCGTCCATATTCCAGATGTACACCTTTCCATCTGTACTGCCCGAATACACGTATCTTGAGTTGGTCGCCGAAGGAGGGGAGAAATGGCAGCGGATTAATGTTCGAAGTACCTTGTGGCCTCGGAAGGTCACTAACGAGTTATCATTCGGATGAACATCCCAGTCTTCCTCGTCGTAGAGGCCTCCTCGGTAGTCAAAATCGCTGTTCTGCGTATGTCGGGTAGGATCCAGCTCGGTGTATCGATCAGTCGACATGGCCATCCGAAGATCCCATAACTTCATACTTTGGTCCTTGCCATTACTAAGAATGTAACGTCCGTCGCCTTTGCTGTCGATATAAGTCAGACCTTCAATATGGCCAACAAATGCACCAGCTTCCCGATTGTCGCCCATGCTTCGCCGGTCCCAGACCTTGATCGTTGTGTCATCGGACCCTGAGTAGAGAATGTGTGGCGACATCTTATCGGCGAAACACACAGCGTTCACATCATCTTGATGACCACGCACATGGTGTAGGACCGTCCTTGATTCGATGTCATAAACAACAATGGAGGCAGCACTCGTTCCCGCAACCAGCTCTCGTCCATCACCTGAAAAACGAACAGACCAGATGCCAAAGCCGCGTCGCCCATGGAACCCATGCCTAGGTGGCCCGTCGTCAAGGTCAAGCGTGTAAGGGTCTCCAGTATCATTTGGGTCAGTCGGGGCTATCGACACCATAGTCTGAATCGAAGTGTAGGCAAGCCATTTGTTGTCGGGGCTCAGCGAAGCATCTGTGAGGGTCCACTGTCCCCAGGGGTAGCTGACCGTCTTGTAGTGTTTCCAGTTGTATGGGTTCGATGTGTCATACATCCGTACTTTGAAGTCTTGGGAGCAGGCGAAGAAGAAATTTCCGTCATCTGAAAATTGGCCAGAGTACACGGGGTCGTCATAGTGAATGATCTGTTCCGCTCTACTCTTTGGTATCATGCTCTAAGATGGAGTATTAGTCGACTGGCACCGGGGTCCCAACCTCTAAAGCGCCGTACCTGGGTGATGAGGGCACTGTTCCGTGTTCTGTCTTCTCGATTTCCCAAAGCCAACTCGCGCTCTAGCATTCTTGTTGCAAGACGCTTCTTAGCCTGGAAATTGTAATCGTTGGCACCGAACACACCCGACCGCATCAGCTTGATTCCCTCCTCGCTAGGAACCTTAGGGAAGCGATTTGGGTCTTTCGGGGTCCGCCGTCTCCTTAGAGGCCATTGCAAGAACTCGGCATCGCTTTCAGGGTCATCCTGAAACAAAACGCTCGTAAGGTCTGGATTGCGCATCAAAGCAAGGAGTTGACCCCTGCTCAAAAGTCCTGTTCTAGCACCAGCTTGAAGTGAAAATTAGCTGTCTGTTATGATAGAGTATGAAAGGGTCGTGAATTACATCGCAAGAGGTTTATGATACGTTGTGCACCTGCATCGTCATTCTCTTCGTTGTTCCCGTCTTGGTCTTCATCGTCGTTCGTTAGCAGGACTTCAAACTGGATGCCATCGTTGGCATCTATGGAATCTCTCAGAAATGATTAAATGATTCAGGATTGCTTGAAACATACCTTGAAAATCATCCTCGTCGTCTTCATCCGGCTCATCCTCATAATCGTCGTCTTCTTCTTCGTCGTCCTCCTCATCGTCCTGCTCCGCCTCGTAGAACCATGCCGGGCCTCCCGAAGATTCGCGCTCACTCTGCTCCTCAGGAATATCCTGGTCGCTTTGATTCTCTGTTTGAGCTTCCGGGCTCCCTTCCCTACTTAGAGAAGCCATGTTGTACTTGGTAAGTAAGTCGACGACGTTGAGAGACGAAAGTACCGATCGCGATGATGCTTGCTAAGCGAGACAGCTGCGAGGGGAGACGGTGAAGGTGGCTAAATGGCCAGATAGACGAGGCACTTCATCCAATACTTTATTACGGAATATTTATGATTGAAAGGACGAAAGATAGGAGGTCAAGATCATGAGCATTTGATGAAAGATCAATGATGCGACGTGCAGCTTGAAGCATCGATGTGAGATAACTAAAGTTAGCGGGTAGAGAGCTTCGGGACCCTGTGACGACATTGGGGTCGGAGATTAGATAAGACAACCCCGACGAGTTACCCTGGATAAACAGCATCAGACGGCAGATTTAATCATCAATCATTATAATTCCGGGCGTCTCAAGAGTGTTGCTCGATTTTTCTTATTAAACCTTTTGCTTTTGAACTCTACGAGACGGTCAGCATCAGGACTGGTTTTCATGTAAACACAGATATAATGACTACCTCGTGGCTAAACACTTCCGAAGTTCTCACTCCCCTTCTGCCTATGAATACTCAGTAGTCATGTAATCAAGTAACCATTATCGATGGAAAGCGTCATGATTCTCGAACTTATAAGCCCTTGAACTCTTACTATTCCTAACATGAACAACTTGTGATATCCCACGACTATACACCATCTCTCGTTCTCATGACGGGGTAATCGAGACCAGGGTTTCCTAATATTGCTTGCTAGTGGTGTCAGTCGAGGCACTTACTCAAGCTTAAATGTACACTTCAGACCAGAATGATCGCTCCAAGGTATGGTTTGTTCGTTTGGCCCTTGTACGGAACCAGGATGCATAACTTCGACCTCATGCGGTCGCATTCCGAGCATTGCTACTTTGTCTAAACGACCAGGCGGAAATATTTGTTTGCCGTCAACGCCCCAAGTGAAACCTGGCCTGGAGCCGTGTACATGCACCCAAGCATCGACGAGCCCGTTGTCCCCGACTAGAGCGTCGTCTTCAGGTAGAACAGGGTTGAAATCGCCCGCGACAAGCCCTTGCCCACCGCCTTCTCTCAGCATGCCAGAAACAATTGATAATTGCTGGGGACGCATCGAGGGCTCAATTGGCAAGGAGTCGAGGTGCACATTCACAAGTCTCAGCCAAGAGTGACGGAAGGGATCATCTTCTGATGGTGATGGCACGAGAACGTCGCAGCAAAGGGCGTCCCTCCCAAAGCGACTAGGGAAGTTGACTCTCCATGCTGGCCCTAGAGATGTCTCAACTGTTGACTCGCCAAAGCTACCAAATCGAGACTTGGATAGAAGAGTCATTGTCGCAAAGATGTGACCTTTCCAATTAGCTGTATTGGCCTCACTCGAGTACCACGATTCACGGATCCGTGGGTCATGCAAGATATGCACTAATGCTGTCTTGGAAACCTCTTGAAAGAAGACAATATCAACAGCTGGCTTCAGGTCAAGAATGTGAGAGACGATGGCCTCAAGCCTTGGAGCCGAGCATTGGGCGCCTGCATCGACGTTCCAAGTGACAATTCTTATGTAAGGGTCGACAACTCTGAGGTAAGGATCCAGATTTCTGCCGAGTTCCGGTGCTTGGCGGGGGAAACTGGATGTTTCAACAGGGCTCCATGTCTTTTTGGATGGAATGAACTGGTACCATGATTGGTGCCGTGATTCGAGAGTGGGTGCTGAGCTGGCCGAGCTTCGTGTAGGGAGAGCTGTCGGCTCAGCTCTAGGCAATATTTTGCGGGCAACTCGAGAGAAGAAACTCATGATGGCGCAATATCAGGAAATTGCTCCTGTATGAAGCCCAGCCTCAAGGTTTTGGTTGGCGCTGCAACCTCGAATTGCTGCTGAAAGACACCTGTTCATGATCATGAAGAAAGCTACGGCGGCCCCTGAAGCTTGGTAAAAATAGACGGTTAAACTGTGGCATTAGGCGAAAGGTGGCTTAGCGCAGCGACAGCTGGGGCCACGTCGCCACAGTTCTTGCCTCTCGACCCTTGCAGCTTCCCTGTATTGATCCTGGGGGAAATGGAACAGCATCTCCACATTGAGGTCTCGACGTGCCGGGCCGACCTTCCTCACCAGCGATTTGCCCCTAACTTCAATCCAAGCCATCCAATTCATTCCAGTCTTGACTCCCCAACTCCCTTCTTGTTTCTCCTAATCTATGCGGTAATCGTCTAGGCGTTACACTCCCTCGACATTCTCTTTCGGACACCTATCCATATTTCCTCCTCTTCTTTGTCTGCTTTGCGTCAGCATCGGACAATTAGACTCGGTCCCAATACTGTAGGGATCAACCATCGACTGCATCTCGGCATCGCCGTGAAGGCATCTTACGTCGCACGCGACCTCGACTCCTACAACTCTCGCTTCTGTTTAGATCAAGTCTTTTTGCGACCTGCTGTCCCTACCATCTCCTCTGCTCTCGATATATCAACCAACATTGCCCATCATGAAGATTCGAACTAAGCACTCGCCTCTGATTCTCCTCCTCCTCCCCTCGCTCGCATACGCGCTCTCCTCCCATGATATCGCCGATTTGCCAGCTCCCGTCGCGATACCAGAACAAACCGATACCGTCCCTCAGGCTGGCCTAAAGCGGCACGACGTTCCCACAAAGGATGCCCCAGTTGATGGTAAAGACGGAAAACCCCACCACGGGCCGTTTATCGACACGGATGATCACAAGCAAACAGCTGGTACTGGAACCGGAACAGGGACTGGAGCTGGAGCTGGAGCTGGAGCTGGAGCTGGAGCTGGGGCTGGAGTCGGAGTCGGAGTCGGAGCTGGCGCTCTGACTGATAGCGGTTCGGATGATTTGCCTATCTTGAAGGGTCGACCGGATGATCCAACCATGGTTGACGGCAAGAAGATCCCGGAGACGAACGACGGCGTCATGTTCGATACGAATCGCGTTCACGCCGAAGGTGGTACCACGGGGACTGAAGGCGGCGTGACCGAAAAGTACAAGGCTCGAAAGCTTGAGGAGGACCGCACCGGGGAAAAGCCCCTGACGAAGCCTTTGTCGCCCAAAGAAGCCCCTCCTCTGCCACATAGCGAGGAGGAGAAAATTCGTCTCTCCCAAGGGGACAGGGAAAATTTGATTGAGCAAGACAAGGAAAGTGAGGTGGCCAAGCCCGCTGATAAGGAGCCTGACGACATGGGCTTTGCTGGTCTAGATGTGAGTGACAACTATTCTTAGATGGACTGCTGCGAACGTGACCACTGACATACATGCAGAAGCCAGACGACCTCCCAGAACGGCCCGTCGGACAAAACAAGCCCTTCCTGGATTCCGCTAAGAAGAATCCTGTTGATTCGAGCAAGAAAACAGTCCACAGCGACGATGACGAGGATCACCTTATTCAGCCCTTCCACTCCTTCATACTCTCATTTACCATGATTTTGGTCTCCGAGGTTGGAGACAAAACCTTCTTGGTTGCTGCTTTGATGGCTATGAAACATGATCGGATGGTCGTCTTTACTGCTGCCTTTGGCGCTCTGCTTGTTATGACGGTACTATCGGCTGTTTTGGGTCATGCCGTCCCGACTCTGATCCCTAAGCGTGTGACTAGCTTTCTCGCTGCCGGTCTGTTCTTTGTTTTCGGAGCCAAGCTGATGCGGGAAGGCCTTCAAATGGACCCTAATGAGGGTGTTTCTGCTGAGATGCACGAAGTTGAGCAGGAGCTTGCAGAGAAGGAGAAGGAAATGGGCCGAAAACGAGGCGATTCCGTGTCCGCTTACGCTCTCGAGATGGGCCTCAACGGTAACGGCAGGAGATCTCGCCCAAGCAACCGCTTGATGTCGCCTCCTCGATCGCCTTCTCAATCACCAGTCAGGGGTTCACACAATGGCTCAGGCGCTGTGTCGAGTGTCGTTCAGGGTGCAAGCAACCTCTGCTCACTGCTGCTGAGCCCTGCCTGGGTCCAGACCTTTATCATGACGTTCCTCGGCGAGTGGGGTGACCGAAGCCAGATTGCTACTATTGCTATGGCTGCTGGCCAGGACTATTGGTGGGTTACTCTTGGTGCCACTTGTGGCCATGCTATCTGTACTGGTGTTGCTGTCATCGGTGGCCGAGCCATTGCAGGACGAGTCAGTCTGAAAGTTGGTAAGATTTGCACTCTGTCGCCCTTGTCGAAGTATTATAGCTAACGTTTTCCAGTCACTGTCGGTGGTGCTAGCGCCTTTCTTCTCTTTGGCGTCATTTACCTCCTTGAGTCTATTTACAGCTAAGCGCAGCGCATGTATAAATGCCAATTCTTCTCCTTTCTCAATAGACCATGGTCCAATACCTGTCGCTATCTGAGACATTCTGACTACTTGACGCTTACTCATTGTAATATCACCTACGTTTAACGGCCGCTCTACATTGCGAACAAGTGTCGATCTAAGCAGGAGAAGCAACTACTCCTATGCTTCCTGTGCGATTCGATCATTGTACATTATTTTTGGTTGAGGCCCATCTTAGCTGATTTCTCAAGGGAATGCAGCATGCTTCATTTGTCGGTCACAACTTGGCAGAAGTTCAGGCATGAAACAGATGGAAGACTAAGAAAAAGAACAAAGCAAGGGAACTAAAACCTTAGAAGAAGGCGAAGGGGAAAAGGAAGGCGGTTATATGTAAGGGATGGTGGAGTTTTGGAAACAGTGATTATGAAGGGACGGGCTGATTTGTTGGATGGAATGGGAATGTAGGATCAGAACCGGATACAGGGGTAATTCACAACGTAAATGAATGTGCAGCGATGAAATATTGTAAAGTGAATGAGCTGAATACACGGGGTTGGTGATGTCTTGTGTTCATGTTCGAGATGTTGATACCAGAAAGGAGAGTAGACTTGCGGTTCGGATAGACGAAGTCTTTAATTTACCCATCGCGTCCACTCTTTTCATCGTCTTATAACCGTATTGAAGAGTTGTAAAGACCAACCCTCCCCCGTTGATGCTCTCCTGCAGCTTAAGAAAATATCTAACGTAGGATGCTTAGGTATAGCCTAGAGTAACAATATACCACTGTTAATTTCCTAGGAAAGCAGCTGTATTAGCACTCGCTTGTAAGCACGATATAGCGTCTTTGGGTCACAGTTGAGAGACTTTAGTATTGCTTCCTTGGGACAAAATAGTACATCAAATCGCCAAGTCGGTATGTTCAATATCTACTTCCCTTATTTGAAGCTTTCCATCTTTGGAACTTTGCTTGATTGAAGTCACCATCCCAAGACCCATACACATCCAGACTGTAAAACATTAGACAGTCGAACTCGGACATGGCTTGAGCAAAAGCCCTGCTGTCAATAAATCATCCATAGGCTCTCGAGTAGCCGAACTCGTTACATGTTATCTGCACAACAAAACCGCCCAGCTCCTTTCCTGAGTAAGAAGTATTGCCCGGCAAAACGGAGGATAAAAGCCAGAGTACAAACACAAAAGCGAAGAAAAAAGACCAAAAAAATCCTGATAGAGTTCCTGAATGGGACCCAAGAAAAATGGATACAATTGAGCGACAAGCGTACAGTTATCCGACAATGGTGCGACTTTCTTCAGATTTATCGGTCTGGTGGGCTGCCAGGCCGTTGTTGAACAGATGATATTTCGTGATATTGACATAAGTTGATTGATGCTTTCGTTCCTGACATTTCTATGCTGCAAAAAGATGCGCTTCCTTCAAATATTCTTCGTGGTCATCAATCATATAGAGCCCTCCCCGTTCTCGCGATCGTAAGGCTAAAGGGGTATCGGAGTCTGGAGCTTAACCTTCGTCCTCCTCGTCAATCGGAGCTGGAGTTCGTCGTTCGGTGCGTCGCTTGGGTCGCCTATGTCTCGAGCTACTGATGTTGCTGGCTGAATCATCAGGCATGATGTCGGTGTCGCCGCAGTCCCAGTCATCATCACTGCCTGGGTCACTCCCGCCGGCCCATGGTGGGCGCTCATAGCCAGACGTTTGTGAATTGCCTGAACTGGGACCTGAGAGAATATCGATGCGACGGCGGTTCTGAAGGTTTTGCATCAAGCCCGCTCCTCGCTGGCGCAGGGCTGTCCGAACGATCTCTGCCCGGTGGTGTAACTTCTCGAAAGCGTCCTCTAGCGATTCCATGCCCTTATAGATCTCTCGTTCAATTTCTGCAATGACTGCCATTTCCATTTCCTCATCGTTAGAAACTGCTTGTCGATTGCCGGGTATCCCAGATGACGCGAGACTGACAAACGAGGCTGGTGTGGTGCCCCGCGAGTAGACAGAGAACGGTGTTGTGTTTCTTGATCCATAGCCAGATGAAGCTCGAGGCCCAGGGCTCATTGTCCGCGTGTTGTAATATCCACTGGCAGGAGTAGCACCTCGCGACTCGGCGTGTGCCATCTCATCATCAGCGCCTGACCAGAGGAATCCATCAAACCGACCAGAGATGAGAATTTCCCATTCTGAGTTGTTGATATTGGACAAAGCGACGAGTAAGTCATGGGTATGGGGGTTCCTGATAAGATAAGTAGCAGCCTCAGCGTCTCGCGGAGCCTGGGACAATCGGTAAAGTCGCTGCAACGCGAGACCAGTCTTGATGAGGAAATCGTTGCGGGTGCGATGCAGGGGTGTAGGGGCGCGGTTGGAAGATCGGAGTTCCCTTGAGCCGCTCACAAGAGCATTGAAGTATGGGCGATCCTCCGCGTCAAGGTTTGTCAAGATAGCAAAACACAGCGTCTCATCGTCCACTTCCTGAGGTGGCGGTACCGGGGTCTCCCCAGTATTGGACAGCCATCGATCAACAGCAGATCGAACCTTCTTTGACTGGCGAAGGTAGTGCTCTCTAAACTCCTCTGCAATATCCGGGTCCAGCTTGACAGGAGATGCAGGCCGAGGGGGTACGTCGGCGGAGACTTCAGCAGCCTTAGTCCCAATCTCGGCCAGATCGAAAGGGGGCCATTGTGGAAGCTCGATGCGCCCACTCACCCACTCCAAAACATCTCCCCAGTTCAAGCCTTGGTGAATCTCTGAATGGGAGTTATCGCACATGATACAGGTACAGCCATGAGCGGGGAGGTCGCGGGAGAAAACATTCTCAAGACGATCCAAAAGTCTGCGAGCAACAGATCGATGCCCTGTGGCGACGGCCACCGAACCATGCTTGTTGAGAACTGTGTTGTATTGGTCAAGAAGATTGAAGAACGGGGCAAACATGGTGTCAACACCGGTTAGAGGGGGATTGGATGGTCGTGTGCCGTTTTGTCGAGGTATTACAGAAAGGAAGCTTTTAGGGGCGGGATGTGGAAGCCCGCCATTTTGAAGTAGGTAATCGACTCGTGGAATATCCTGAAGATCTAGAGCTGGCGGAGGGGGTGGCGGAGGAGGTGGTGCGTGAGCCAAGCCGGACGCTGGCGTAGCCGTCTTGGAGTGTAGGTTCGAGTCGATGTCCTCAACATTACCGGCTGAAGGCGTCTCGGGTTTAGCATCAGGATAAACACTGGGGAAAGGGGTCTGTGTCGGTGTCTTAGGGGACGAATCTTGAGCACTTGAGGGCGAGGACTCGGCTTCATCCGCCTCCGGTCCCCTGGGGCTCCTCGTAGATGCTGCCCGCTTAGTGGAGAAGCGGGAAGAGCTTGACACCCTTGACTCGGAGTGTAGCTTGTCTCGCGACCGTATAGCTGAGGATTTGATATAGGTAGCCTGGCTTGAAGATGCGGATCGGCGACTAACTCGGGAGCGCTCTTCGTTGCGTGACGCTGACCGAGATATATTGGAGGTTCTCGACTTTGGCCGATCCAGGCCGCCCTCATCCTCTGGAAGCTCTTCTGTGGGCGTGCGAACCTTGGGTGTTTCGACCTTTGGCGCCTCTTCCTCGGGAGCCCCCTCTGTCGGTGTGTTGTCCTTTGCTGGCCCCCCTTCTGGTACCTCTTCCTTCACAATGTCATCGGGCTTCTTGTCGGCATCAAGATCTGTCTCAGGTGGGCTGGGGGGCCTATCTGGCTTTTCAGCCGAAGCGGCCGCCTCTGGAGATTTGGGCTCTTCCGTAGCAGCAGCGTCTGTTGGCTCGGGAGTCGGGGGGCCGGGGTGACGAGGGATAGCTAGAGAATCGCGACTAACAATAGCCTCCTTGCTGTGAGCCTTGCTGAAAGACGGATAGGGCATCGACCGGCGATCCGAGAGGATGGACGTGGCAGCTGTTGATGTGTGGGCCGTGTCTGAGCCGAGCAGGTCGCTGGTGGAAGCCGCTCGCTCCCGGCGGTGATGATGGTCATCGTGGTCTCTTTCCCTACGGTGACGATGACGTCGGCTAGATGTGTGGGAGACAGTGTCGCTACCTTCACTGAGTTTGCTCTTAGAAGATCGGGAGGAGCGGTGTCGGCGACGCTCGCGGTCGCGATCGTAGTCTGGGTCTTTTTCTCTGTCTCGATCGCGGTCTCTGCGCTCCTTACGTTCGGACTTGGAACGTCGGGCTTTTTCGCGCGGCTGCTCGTCAACGGGGACCTCGGCGTCACGGTCCTTAGAGGACATGTTGAATCATGGAAGAATGAGAGGCCGTGTCGTTGCTTCGTAAGTCGTGGTAGTATTGATTCGTAGTGGTTCGCTGTCGCTGTAAGGCAAGGGGGTCAGGAGAGCGGTCAAGAAAGGCAATGCGTGAGGTATAGATGGCGATGTCTGGTGGAGAATGAAAAACAGAAAAATGAGGTGATGTGAGGTGAGGTCCAGGTTGCTCGGTAAGGTAAGGTAGGAGCTAACTAGTCAGTAGGCAAAGTTCCGTGATAGGGAAGCAAGGTAGAGTGAGGTGAGGGGATAGTTGTTGGAAAGTGAGTCGCAAGCGCAGCCTTGGGTTTGGTTGGTTCAGGTTCAGGTTCAGGCACTAAGGCAGGAGAAAGGACCCTCGAACTTGGTACCTTGCTTCTTGACTCAAACAAGAAGGATTAATTATCCCCGTCACGGTAAATCATGGCCTAGTTTCAATAATAGACCAGTTCGAGAGCCGTGTTAGCTCCCAGCCCACGAAATTAAAAAGAAGCTGACCCAAACGGGATATGAGCACGGTCTTCTGCGTGAGGATCTGTGACAACAGTGACGCCCACGGTCAAGCAAGAGATTGATCAGTGTTTGCTAATTTACATAGTAAACCCAACAGTGCCTCAGACTGCCAGTATAAGACCATTCAGGGTGCGTCGTCATCTTGAGACTCAACGTGGTCACGCAGGCTCATCACCTCCAAGTCTCCCACAGCCTCTCCCCCAACGTCCCCTGTGGAGCTGTACAGGAAAGCCGCCCGCCCACCAAGTCCATGGAAGATTTACAGGGGTCACCCGGCTCCCGCTGGCCCAGGACCTTTTGGAGGCTGGGCACTGTGGTGTGATTGGATAGGTGGGGAGAATCGACCAACCACCCAGCCTGTTAACCGCCAGAACACTGAGACGATACAAGATCTCCAACGGCTGGAAGTCATCAATTAAATGGTATGGATGAATGTGAAAAATCAAGCAAACTATCTCAATAATCTGTTCATTGTTAGAGTGAGTAGACACATGCAAAACTCTTTCTTCATCCTCAATTTGCCGTGTAGCTGATATCCCAATAGCTTCACTTACACCATTCCGGCGTTGGCGGCGCTGCCCAATCCTCCACCATCCATCTCCAACGCTCTAAGGGGCCAATGTCGGTTAACCGCGCATCTATCACATGAGCGCCTCACATCATCACGGCCCAACCCAGCCAACAAACTATCCGACTGCTACGGCTATTCTTGGCAAATGTACTCCGTACTGTATATCCTCAGATGTTCACAATTGGGGGCTGTTAAGGCACTTGAAGTTATGCAGCTTCTTTCTTATTCTGTCAGTCATAATCTATCCCGAAGCTTCTCTCCGCTGTCCAAGTGGCCCAGCAAAACATCATTGCATTCACGCTTCCTTTTCCCATCCATCACCCATCATTTCCATCTCTTGATCAAAATTAACGCCATTTCCGTGCTTAGCTTGTGCTCTCTTGCAATAGACTTGATATAGCTTCAAGTGGTCGATAAACCATTATTCGTGCCACGACGCTCTGATTCCTACTCAACTTGGTAGGTAAGTAGCGTGTACGGGTATCTACCTCTTTGACTCATCTCAGAGCCAACTCGTCGGGTCATTCTTTACAGGCGGTCGAGAAGACCATTGCTCTCGAGGAGTAGGACAATCTCGTGCACAATGGAGCGGACATTCTGCTTCTCGAGGTCGACAACTAGGTCAGGCTTGGAAGGAGCCTCATAGGGGTCGTCAACGCCGGTGAAGTTCTTGATCTCACCCTTGCGAGCGGCCGCGTAGACACCCTTGCGGTCAGTCTTTTCGCAGTACTCCAGGGGAGTGGCAACGTGCACGAGGAAGAAGGGACCGGACTTCTCGATGAGGTCGCGGGCCGACTTGCGGGCCTCCTCAAAGGGAGCGATGGGAGCGGCGATGACAGCGGCACCGGCTTTGGTCAGCTCAGAAGCGACAAAGGAGATGCGCTGGATATTGAGGTCACGATCCTGGCGGGTGAAGCCAAGCTCGGGAGAGAGCTCGTGGCGTACGTTCTCGCCGAGAAGCATGGATACGGGCCGGCCGCCGCCCTGGTTGAGGGTGACCTGAAGAGCGCGGGCAATCTGGTCCTTGCCGCTGTTCTGGTACCCAGTCATGAAGACAGTAAAGCCCTTCTGGGCAGGGAGAGGGTTCTGCTCGCGCAGGACCTTGACGACCTCAGGATAGGAGAACCAGGCGGGGATCTCCTTGCCAGTTCGTAGGCGGTGTCGCAGCTCGGTACCCGAGATGTTGGTGGTGCGAGTGCCCTCGGCGATCTCGTTGGCGGGGAGGTACTCGTCGGTGTCAGGGAGGTAAATCATCTCCTGGAACTCGACCATCTTGATGCCAAGCTCCTCCTGGTGCTCCTGGACAAGGTGCTGAGCATCGTACGGGCCGTAGTGGTCTTTGCCCTGCTTGTTCTTACCGGGACCGGCGTGGTCACGGCCAACAATGAAGTGTGTAGCACCATGGTTCTTGCGAATGATGGCGTGCCACAGAGCCTCGCGGGGACCACCCATGCGCATGGCGAGGGGCAGCAGAGCAAGGGCTGCCATGCCGTTGGGGTATCGGGGCAACAGAGCCTTATAGACACGGACGCGGGTGAAGTGGTCAATGTCACCGGGCTTGGTGAGACCGACGACGGGCTGGATGAGGACGTTGGCCTGCTGGGAGCGGGCGGCGCGGACCGTCAATTCACGGTGAGCACGGTGCATGGGGTTTCGGGTCTGGAAAGCGACGACCTTTTGCCAGCCGAGCTTGTTGAAGTGAGCTCGGAGCTCGGAGGGGGTGACTATCTTAGATTAGCTTTATGTGACGGCAGCTCGTAAGCCAGACCAGTACTTACATCGGAGGTCGAGAAAATCGTAGTGCTCAAGGCGGTCGACGGCCTCAAGTTTACCACCAACGTAAAACTCCTTGGCGGAGGAAAATAGATACTTGACACCGGGGTGAGTGTCATCGTCGCTGCCAAAGACCTTCTTGGCCTCGTTGACCCTGTTGATTACCGAGTCAGCAACCAATCAATGTATAGTATAAGCCACGGGGACTACCTACTTGTCGGGTCGGTAGATATCCTCGACGGTGAGAATGGCAAGGTTCCGATCGTCACGGAGATCGCGGAGGGTGATGCGAGCACCGGGCTTGATGTTTAGTTGATCGATAGTGGCCTGATCAACATCGAGGTTGATGGGCATAGAGAAGAGAGCGCCATCAGCAAGACGGTTCTTCTCAACAACGCTAGAAAACTCAATTAGTCTCGATCTTCAAGCCATCGAGAGTTCGGTTTGCCGCCAACATACCCATTGTAGTCCTTCTCGGTCAGGAAACCTGTTGAATCACTTGTCAATCACTATTCAGGGAGGAAGCTCCCGCTGTCGCAAATGAAAGCCGGGGGTCGGAGATGCGGGGGCGGGGCACCGTCTTCCATGCCCTGTGCGCGCTTCATCATCGCGGCGGGGGATACAGTAAGATAACCAAGGATCAGCAGCACATACCTTCAATGGGAGAGAAGCCACCGTTAAGGATCAGCTCGAGATCGCAAAGGTGGCGTTCGGTGAGTGTGAGAGCAGGAAGCTTCTGAGACTCGGCGAGGAGCTCGGCCTGACGAGGCAGGTCGCGAGCGAAGAGGTCCTTGAGGACACCGCCGTGAGGAGCGTTGGCCATTGTGATACGAGTCGTGCAGGAGGAGTTTTGAGGAAAAGGAAGAGGAATTGAAGCTTTTGGAACCGACTCTGGGATCAAGGTTCAAGAAGAAAAAGGTCTCGAAACCAAGTATTTAAAAAGGAAGAGAACCAGGGGCAGATCACGCAATCGTGGGGGAAACGACGATTGCACAGGGTGTTGAGGAAGAGACGAGAGGGCAGGACGAGGCAATAAGAGACAGCGGAAGGAGAAGGGGACGCTTGTTGATTTTAAATGGTATCCGGATAACTACAGGCCCAATGTACCTCGAGCTTCATCCATCTTCTTACATCCACCCTGTCATCCATGTTTAGTTCCCCCGTCCCTAGCCCCAAACACCACTTGCTAGGGGTTTCCATAGCATCCATGGAGGAGGGGTGTCCGTCAGCGAGAAAAAATTGCGTGGCTATTGACGGACGAAATCGGCCACTGCGTGCAATGCTCGAAGGGCCGCAAAACCACCATGTCACACATCCTCACCGTTACAAAGAGAGAAAAAAGAATGGGGTTGTTGTTTTAGCTCTCGATGACGTGCTCGGGACTTGAGGCTTATACCTGCCGCCGACGACCCTAGAGGCCAATCAGAGAGGGACGACACCGGAGAAGGCGGCGCTAGGTCCTCGGAGCATCGCTCTCGGGCGGCGTTGGAAGCACCCTTTCACGCCTGGAGATCATGATGGGGTTGCTTGAATGGCCGAGACGGTATCTGCAGCTTCAGAGAATGGCGAGTTACGGGTTTCATTCTACCTATGAAAGACTGCGCGTGGCTTCTATGGTATAGAGCCCTGCAAAACACCGTGATGTGGGATGGCGAGCCTCGCCCTCCCCTGGTAATCACGCCTCATGCGGGCCGGTTCCTGGTCCGCCTCGACACTTGGCTTGGACAGCAAGCAAACCTCGAGCGATGAATCTTAGGCCCGCATCCATCCCACGGTTGGAAAAAAGCGAACGAGACATTCCACGGCCGTGTTCCATGCGGCACGGCCATCCACTTGCATCCACATGCACACCCACCCACAGAGCGACTCGCCTGGCACGCAATAATCCAGAACCGTCACTTGCTGCGTCTCCGAGGCGCTCTGTCTTGGCTTGATCACGACTTTGTCTCTTCAAATAAACTCTCATCAACTTGAGAATTCAATTCACTCTTTGCTTTGCTCTGAGTGGCGCTGCTCGATATCCCATTGTTGATGGACCCGGCTCGGTGGTATTCCGCGGTAGCATTACATCTTGACGGCGTTTCGTTACTAGGGGTTCCGCCGACTACCTAGGGCGGTGGTTCCCCGAGCAAAAGGCGGCTGTCGGGCGATCGCCCGGATGTGGTGGGAGAGAATACCACGCCCTCGTTTTCCCCTCAGTCATGATGAACTTGTCTTAGTAATCCTCTGTCATTCATGCGACATCTCGTTATTACACCCGAACAAACGTGTCCTAAGGTGTGTTGGCGGGTAGAACTGTACCCCCGGAAGCTTTTTGTCCATATGAGAGCTTTATCGGCGGTCGGTAGTACTGCCAGTCAAACGTTTTTCCTGGTTCGGTATTTCAGCTTCCTCAATTAGCTCTCCACCGGGTTGATGGAGTTTCCTAATAATTTGGGGTTGCGGAGAGCCAAATTGATCGAGGGGCTGCCTGGACCTCGAGTCAGATTCAACATGAGACCTGCTCCCGCACCTTCAGTATCCCTGCGCAGGTCGCAATCTAGCTCTACCCATCACTCGGGGCTATTTTCCCTACCACAACCCTTGGGGGAGACATGATGGCGGAGTGTGGCAGTCCACAATGGATCAACAACGGCGCTTTGTACGTACGAGATTAACAGGCGAGATTGATAAAGTGGACTACAGCGCAGTGCGGATGCCTCGATGGCATCATATGAGCTGGCGGACACTGAGGTGTAATTCAAAATTACTCTCTGAGAGATGAACTTGATCATGATTTTGAAACAATCTCTTTCCTGAGGCACCAAGCATCGCCAGCCAGAGAGGCACTCTATGCCGCAGGCTATGGCCAGGACCTTACATGAGGGCAAATAGGTGGAATGGAGGTGCTGGAGAGCAGCACAATGGCAGCCACCATGTAAACATCATCTTGTGGGTTTTAGTCGACATCTGTTGCCAAGACTCGATCCCACGATCCGGCCCCATCAGGCACGCCCCCCAACCGACGAGGAGCGGAAACAATGTGGATGAGATGCCTATATAAGTATAGTAGGCTGCCGATGGTCCGAAGCGTTTTCATTGCCGTGCCCCGACTTCTAATTAACAAGGGTGAAAGAGACGGGACACAAGGCGAGTTGGTTGAACATCGTTGTCATCTCTGATGGTCAAGACGTTTTGTGTCCAGGTTTGCTTCAACTTGAGCCCTAAGTCTCCAAGTCCCTCTCCTTAATGAAGACCACTCATCTACGAGTACTTCATAGATGTGATGGTCTTAGCCTTGAGTCAATCGCTGAGAATCCGAGTCGCGCATTACACAACGGTTCAACTGCCAAAGGTTTTCTGCCAATCATCACGGGAAAACTGGAACGACAAACGACAAAATTTCGCCAGGTATCGGCTTCACGAGGTGTTTTTGAGAAGTCTGCAGCAGAAATCATTGCCAAGAGCTTGATCCCCAGAGCCCAGCCACCGCTCGTATTCTCCCGCTGCGGGATCCCCAGGAGATGGCTGGTGATAATTGAGCCAACCAAGTGCCAGGATCAAGAATCTCTGGGAAAAGAGCGGGTAAATTGTTGGCGTCACAATGATCCCTGAGCCGTTCGACCCTGACCTTGGTGAGTCTTGAGTGCTATTTTCAGCCTGAAATTGATGATCAAGAATGGTGCAGTACCGCGCGCATCAACACCAAACTGACCGCCTTGATCGTTTGATTTTGAATGAGCTTATCATCATCGTTACTGCGTGCCTAAGACCAACGGCGAATGGCTCGACACGTGGGGATAATAAACTCGTTTTGGTTTAGAACCCCGCCTCCCAATTAATCGTGATGCGCTGTTGGCCAATCGTCACCGGCTGTTCCGCGATTCCAAGACTTTTAACTTGACGAGAAAAACGGTCGCAGCAGGTTTTTGGATGGACTGGCTAGGAAGTGTCCTCTAAATCATGCAAGCATGAGCTCAATACGGTAGGTTGAGATGTGCTTCAACAGACAAGAAAAGGACTGTTTGTTATCAACTGGTAATAGTTAGTGAACAGTTCGGCAGAGACGGGTGTCTCTCCAAGGCATCATCTTATCTTTAATGACACAAATCGCGCGGTGGATCGGCCGGGACGAGAAGAGATGGAACTCAAGTCCCAAAGGGGCAAATGGTACGGAGTAACTAACGCTAAAAGTGCAATGGCACTGCTTTGCTGGAGCGCCGACAACCTCTTGCTTGCATCAGGAATGGAAACTTCTTGGCTTCTATGAATCTAGATCTCCCATCTTCATCCATAGCCCACGCACTCACCGTAGACATTAGCCTTAACGTTAGCTACACACACCGCCGAATAACTTGGGCACTATCTCGAAGAAAGAGTCCCCTAAATTCCCTGCAGCTGCCAGCAGGTCAAGCTTAAATCGCAAGCTGCCGATCTTTTCCTGGTGGCTGCTGTCTCGGCCACTGCGCCACGGTCTTGGTTTTATCTCCTGGGGTTACACCTGCGTCAAACGACACGAGATTTTGAATTGGCACAAAGAACCCCACGCACTCAAACTTCATACGTAGCTTGTTCTTCTCCTGTTCCTCTCCCGATTGACCATTTCATGGTTGAAGCTCAGAGTCCCGCCGCTTGCGCTCTCCCGCGACGTTTCCATCGCCGAAATACCCGATCGCGAACCCTGGACCCTTAAGAATTTGCGTGCGACAACTCCCCGAGACACGGGAACTTTGGAACCTCATTCCCGAGTCTTCATGATCCGGCTTGGCCGCTACTCGCGAACCCACCAACTCTGCTATCCGGTTCCATCCCATTGCCGACCGTTCACGAGAGTATCCTTTTGAAGCAGCGGCTCTTGTGTCGCACAAAGTCCCCCCAGGGCGGGATCGCCCGCCCTCCCGCTCCTTCCGGACCCCTATATAGCCATCTTTCATCCACGAGATGCTCGCCATAGAGCAGCCCTTCCGGGCTGTTGTCTTCTTCGTGGCCACCCTCAGCCTTTTCTCAGCCGTGCTCGCTCAGGACAAGGTCTTGATCAAGGGAACCGACGGCGATGGCGTTACTCGCGACCTCGACGTTAGGCGACTTCCAGCCCTTTACACGGGCGACTTTGGTGATTGCTTAAGTGGTGGCAGCTTCTTCAATGTTACAGCCTTCGATGCCGCATACTATGCGGACAATCTCACGGTGCTCTTTCATCTATATGGGAGTTCGAATATTCGCCGTGAAGATCTCATGAGTACGTTTAGCACATGCGCTTCTAGTCAACCCATCTAATCAAGTTTAGTGCACATCTCTGTCGACGCCTATGGCGAGAATCGATACAACAAGACATACGATCCGTGCAAAGCCAACGTTGCGACCCTCTGTCCACTCAACGCCAGCGTTCCCATCGAAGCATACATCGCCCTCCCAATCTCCCCTAATGATGTGGCTGGCATTCCCTCTATTGCCTTGGGTATTCCTGATCTGGAAGGAATTGCTCGTTTGCGAATATTCGCCAACTCAACCCAGTCAGAGATTGGGTGCTTTCAGGCCACCATGACTAACGGGCAGAGCTTTTCCCAACCGAAGTCTGTAGGGACAGTGTTGGGCATATTTGCTTTCCTGGCCGTCTTAGCCTCGTTTGCGACGGCTATATACGGGCTGCAGATCCCGCATATGAGGATGCACTATGCCCACTCGTTCTCGATTCTCGTCATCTTTGAGACGTTTCAGTCCATCTTCTTCTCAGGAGCTTTGTCGGTTGATTGGCCCAGTGTTCTTCCTGCCTGGTGGAGCAACTTTGCCTGGACTGCTGGCATGTTTGGGAGTGACAACATGATTCACGCCATCAGCCCCTTTGCCGGCGTGTCTGGGAATGCTAGCCAGGTCGGCTCAGCCGGACCAGTCGTCATCAACAACGAAGGTGGACTAACCCAGCAGATTTACGGGCGATCCCTGAGGACCCTAAAGAGCCGGACCGAGGTACAGATGAACAATATCCTCCATTCATTTGCTCGACGTAACGAATTCAACGCGAGCGATCCGTATGACTACGACTGGGCAGGAAAGCCTCGAAATCCAGGAATGCCACTTCCTGGTGATTACAACGGCTTTGCAGGCACGCTGTCCCGTGTCAGCGTGCCTCAGAAAGATGCTTTCATCGTTGGGCTTATCTGGCTTCTCGTTGTGCTAGGAGCTGTGGTCTTATTTGTGGCGGTAATCAAGCTCACTCTGGAACTGTGCGCCAAGCTCAGATGGATTCAGACGGATGGCTTCGATTTTTTCCGTTCTCACTGGCTTGGATATATGGTGGCAGGCTTGCTCCGAGCGCTCTTCATCGGCTTCTTCGCTATGATGACGCTGGCCATGTTCCAATTTTCTCTAAACGCTGCTGCAGGGCCAACAGCCATCGCCGCAATTATCTTTGTCATATTTCTAGGAGTTGCTGGCCTTGCAGCGTACGCGTGTGCGGTTAGACTGAGTGGAGGCAAGCATGAGGTGGTTTCCGACTCTCTTCGCTTCGAGCAAGGGAAGCTTTTTAAGAAGGTGCCCTTTGTTGCAGCAACACTCGAGAGCTCCATTGGAGATGAGGAGCAGGCGCAGAAGCCTCGGCTGTATGGTAGCTTGCCCATCAAGCGCATCAAGTTTACCGACAATGACCCCAACCGACCAAGCCCACATCGAGACGAGACCTATATCAAGCGTTTTGGATGGCTGTCGGGTCGATATCGACTTACTCGGTGGTGGTTCTTCGCCGCCTACCTTGCTTACCAGTTTATTCGAGCCTGTTTTATTGGCGGAGGGCGAGGGAACGCTTTGGCTCAGGTCTATGGTCTGTTTGTCTTTGAGATTCTTGCCTTTGTTGCCGTCATTAAGTTGAAGCCTTTCGAGAGCGCACGCAACACGACCGTGGCGATTTGGTTACTTTCCATCTCCAAGATTATCACCACTGGCCTCTCTATTGCTTTTCTGCCTTCCTTTAATCTCAATCGCATCGTCGCCACCGCCCTTGGCATCATAATCATCGTTATCCAGGGCTTCCTCGCAGTTGCGGTCCTCGTCTTGATCGTTTTGGGCATGATTTCGACGTGGATGTCCTTGTCGCGCAATCGTGAGGACTTTCTGGAGCAACTTGATCCAGTGCGCATTCGCTACTATGAGCACATGGAAGCTCGGACAGGAGACCTGCCACCCAAACCCAAAGAAGCTGAGAAAGCCCCCGAGTCTTCCCAGTCCACCTTCAGAGTCAGCAGTGTGCGACGTGCACCTGAGGCCGAGGATAGAACTGCGTTCCCGCCTCTCCGGGGGCCCGGAGGTGCTATTCCGGCACATCCAATGCATCCGCTCAACAGACGCAATCGAGCAAGCAGTGCCGGGTCTTCATACTCGGCCAGCAGTTTACCTCGCCCCGGACGCACACATCGCGCGTCGTGGAGTTCCAAAGATCTTGCTGAGTGGGATTCTGAGATGAGCCGAGGCGACCAGGCTCGAATGAGTCGAATGCGAAGCAGCTCTCTGCGGGTGCAGTCAAAGAGGTTCTCTGGCGGCCGGCCGATGACACCGACCCGGGAATCAGCAGAGTTCCCTCGATCGAGCATTAACGCCATGCGGCCGGAGGACAAGGAAGCGATCGCCGAGGACAAGATTGAAGAGACTGCGGATACGCCCAAAAGGAGAACGAGGACCGTCAGCTGGGCAGACCAAACGACAACGCTGGGCCAAGACTTTACGGACAGCAGTACGAAAGTGAACGACGCGATTCAAGAAAAGCATGAGTCCGCAAAGGACGAAGAAGACGGGATACAGCCTAAGCAATAATTGACACGATGCGTTTAGCGATGCGCTTAGCATTTTTGGTCCCTTTTCTCGACTTGGATTTTTTTACTCAAACGGCTTTGAGTTCTCACCACAGCCGCGGCGTTTTGCAGGTATTCCCCAGCATGCAAACATTGGGTCCGGGATTTGGGATATACATTCTTTGTAAATACACGCATGTTCTCATCTCTCTGCTGGGTCAGGCGAGATGGGAGATGTTCTTTTCATTATTTCGAGACGCGACATGACGACACCCAAGAGTATAGAATGAACCTGGCTGATACAGATTGTCGGAGACTACTTTAGATGGTCGCAAAGCTGGAGATTGGCCAACGACATATAGATAGTTTATTGAATCATTTTGAAGACAGGCAAATGTGTAACGCTGCACTTGAGTGTCTCGTGGACTCAAACTACTCTGGAGGAATGTCAACTTGATGGAACAAGATACTGTTTTCGGGTTACCTTGCGTTCTTCTCCTTGATTGATGGATCTCTTCTTGTCAGACAAGGCGGAAAGATAACTAGTTAGTATCTTGACAATATCATGATATCAACGCGTCAACCAGATTACCACGTGCGGGTTTCACCACAATCCAAGCCAAAGAGCTACGTCCTACTCTCATTTCGGATGTCTGAAAGGGATGAACACATTTGATAGCACACAGACTAGGTTCATTCTCATAAACATTATGTTGAGTTTCTATTTCCATCCTTCTTGTGCCATCAGAAGGCGCGCCACACTGAATGGGCATCTCCGCATGTTCCACGCTGCCAGGCCTTGCTGCCGCCAAAGATTGGACCCTGTAGGACTTGATCTTATTCTTGGGCTGATGCTGTTCGCTCCTTACGCCTGGTGTTGCTGATGGGTTGCTCTGGGCCGCCCAAACGGCACAGAACGACCAAACCGAACAACAGAAGAATCTTTGCATTCTTATTGAGCCAACGCTGCGGTTCCGTATAATTCGAGCTATTATTCTCTTATGTATCTGGACCGCAAACACTTGGTTGATGGTCGCTTTTCTCCATCATTCTCAATGAGACGTTTGACAGTATTGTCGAAACGCCGCCTTGGTCGTGGGAGAGCTTCGGACTCGATAAAAGAGATCACTCAAGGAAGAAACCAGATCGAAATAGTCATCCAAACTTCATCTCACTGCAATCCCTCAACGCGAAACGACAAGCAACAATGGATTCCAAGAAAGTTGACATGGACGAGGCGACCCAGGAGGGCATCCGACGCATGACCCAGACCCTCACGGACCAGACCACTATCGATCAGCTCACCAGAGCTGGCATGATGGCTAAGAAGAAGAGAGAGGTCTTGTCCGCCAATGGACCCAAGCTTGCTCAAGGAGCGGCTTCGGTCAAGGCGGCCACCGAGAAGGAAGAAGAAGCGAAGGAGGAAGAGGCCAAGAAGGAAGAAGTCAAGGATGTCGACGAAGCTGGAGAGAAAGAAGACAACAAGACTTGATCTCCGTCAAGTGAGTGGTTGGGGAGTTGGCTTGTCCTCTGAGCTTTGTCTTGTTACACGTGAGTTTGCTGCTGCTGTTATCCGACACTCGGCTGATATGATATCAAGGACATGGCGACCGTTAAACGAAGAGGACGACAACTTGCAACTGGTGACGGAAACCCAGCAGAACTATCGATGCAACAATGGGGAGGGAGAGGTTGGCATGATGTTGGACTGCATGGGAAAGTCTAGTTACCGGGGAACCAGCACTTGTTGGGGGAACATGGAGGAATCAGGCTCTGGGTGGCGGTGGTATCATCATGGTCTGCAAATCAAAGCAGGTTATCAGTATATACCCAAAGCAGAGACATCTTGGTCTTGCTCAACAAATCAGATTTCTAACGCATGAATGACTGCTCGTGCGTGTGAAGTTGTGAAGCTACTGCACGAGGCTGCGATGTTTGCTCCCTCGCATTGACAGCGCAAGATATGTCTTGAAGAGCATCATATCATCGAGACGATCTCTCAAGAAGCGACACGGGCCCTTCAAAGCCTGCAGCGCAACTGATCTGTCAGATCTCTCTCTCGGGCCCACGCAGTCTCCCGTCTCACCGGTCCATCTGTATGCACGAGCGCGCAGTAGCCTTGTTTCCACGTTTTCGAGGGGGGAGCCCTCGTACAGTACAGGGCTGGCTGCAAACCTCGTGGGTGAGACATGGGGCTTGGCCCTGTCGAGCTGGGCTGTCAAGATCGAGATTCGTGCATCTGTTTGCCTGGCCAAGTTGTCGGCAGAGCGTGCCTGCATGGACGGGACTTGGTCCGTTTCTCCGCGTCTCATGCGAGGGTTGATGGAGAAGAAGCCATCGTATCATCGACACCTGGGCTCATGCCGCAGGAGTTGACTTGATAAAGTGAAGGCCACACACGACAGCAAAACGTCTTGTTTCTCGTCTACCGAGTACTTCGGCTTTACAAAGTAGATTAACAATAACCAGCCTTGATGTTGGGACATTTCGCAGAGTCAAGTGCCGTGCATAAGCAGCATAAAAGACGAAAGCCTCAGAATCCCTCAACGTCCTTTTGTTCACTTGCAGACGCCTACAGAGCATATCGTCTGCATCTGCCCCCCCAGTTAGCGTCCTGCACCTTGTTAAATCCAGGATTCTCGGCCCTGGGGGCTTTTCACGACGAGCATACGGCAGCGCGCTATTCGACCGTGAAGCTGTTTGTTCCCTCCCTCATGGAAAAAGCAAACCTCGCGTGGCGTCTCTGCGGGAGAAACGGTCGTTCCGCCGCCGTACAAGATGATCCTCGCAAACTCTCCTGGCCATGGTGTTTGCCAGTTTTTTTCCCACTGCCTCGACTGGCTCATCGCATAAAGTGGCGTCGTTTGATAAGACGCATCTGGGCCGTCGACAGCAAGGCTAATGCCAGTTCCCGTCAGAGGGGAAAGGTGCCGGGCGGGAGCGGTGGGCAATTGTGAGCTGAAACTCGAGACAGGAGTGTGCAGATATATGTAGGGTTGACCATGTTTGCTATCTCCCTGTGTGAAAAGGATTGGAGAGCGGGAGGAGAGTGATGCAGAATCCTCCAAGATTGGTCTATTGCAGATATCCATGATTCACAGACTTTGAGGGTTCTGTTTTGTGCTACCTTGTTTAAAGCCGCTCGACCATCTTGACGTTGCGAAACTCGAACTGCACATCAGGAATCTCTCGATAGTCTTGCTTCCTTGCCTTCGTACACAACCTTGAGTAACCCAATCCTTTTACCCCTTGTTACCTCTCAGTCGAATGTCAGAAACAATGCCCCGGGCTCAGCTCCGCTTCGTCTTCGAGTATCCCCACCTCGGCCCCGGTATCGTGTCCGACTCCCCTCCGAGAGTCGCCAATATCGAGACTTCCGACGACGGCCCCACCTTCGGCCCTGACCCGGAAGCTTATCCGTACGAGGATGAAGACGACGACGAGGATGACTCTGAAGACTACGAACAAGAAGAGTCAGAGGATGACGACCAAGAAAAGGCTTCCTGGCATCCTCGTGCCGTCCACTTCCTCTCACAGATCCCCCAAGACGACACTGCCTGGTCCCGCTACCTCTCTACGAATACCGACGTCCGCTCCCTCTGCCACCGTCTGAGGATACCATTCCTCTATCCTGGTTTCCAGGCCCATCTGAACTGGTCACATCTCTTTGCCGAGTGTACCTGGCACCTCGCTCGGGCGTGCAACAACCCGCCCCTGGCCTCTCTCTTCTCCCTCATCTTTGTCGCGGCGTGCCATGTTGCACTTGTGGACGGGTGTCCAAGGGAGACGGTGCTTGAGGGGTTGAAAGCATGCGTGAGACAGTGCGGCGTCATGGAAGATGAGCTCACAGAAGACATGCTGGATAGAGTCAGGGAGGGGGTTGTGACTGGGATCAGCATCCTGGGAGAGTATGCGAGGGTTGTTGGCTGCCGTGCTAACGAGATCCCTCTGCACGGTGAGGCTCAACGAGTCAAGATTTTATTCTCAATTGCTGATATCTCTGTAGCCCAGGGTTGTCTCGATCTCTTCCAGCGCTGCACTCCTGCTTGCTCCTCCTTTATCAAGAGAAGCATTCCATCGACATATCGCCCGACCACTCCCCTCCACTCCGAGTGCCTCGAGATCCCTGCTCTGGTATATGACCTGCTTGGTGGCCGGCACTCCAAGTGGGAGTAGGGTCTGTCCTGAACCCCTCTGCTTTTTGCCCAAGACTGATGATTGTTGATAGGTATCAGGATATTTGTCGCATATTGCGTCCTGACGGAAATGAGCCGCCTGAGCACGTCGATGTTGATATGATTGATGTGATGGAGTTTGATGAGGACGAGGATGAAGATGAGGGCGAGGACGAAAACAAGGACGAGGGTGAGGACGAAAACGAGGATGAAGTTTGATGATGATGACGATAGAAATATGTCCCGAGATGCGACGTTGTATTGAGCATAAGCGATAGTTGATAGACTTCCCAGAAGGAGCCTCGACGCAGGTGAAATAGTTAATAAGTACCCAACCTCATAAAACTCCAACGACAAAGCATCCACTAGCTATCTAGCAAACACGATACTCTTGACACGGTGCAGTCCGGAACAGTATGTAGATGAACCTCACGCTCCCACTTCCTCTAAACCGTAAGCCCATCTCATTCAGATGAATAACCATTCCTGGGTCCCAGTCCATGGCGATGACGGTGTTACTCCCACGGGGCAGCAGGTCGATCCGTGCCTTTCCGTTGCTCAAGGGCATGAGCAGCGCCGTGTGGTCTTGGGTCGGCCACAGAGCGCAGCCCTGCTGGAGTCGAAAGGCCTCGGGTCGAAGAAGGGGTTTCTCGAGGTCTTTGATGACGAGGCCGCAGCTGGCCGCCCAGTTCCCCAAAGGTACATTCTGCGGTTGGCGATTAGAAGGTTGATGTAAAGTTCAGAGCGTCAACTTACCATGCCTCGCAATACAGCATTGCTGAGCGCCCGACAAGGCGAAGTCAAACCATACGACCCTAGCCTCGACTGCTTCTCTCCAGGACTCAAGGTGAGAACCTCGATGATGGCTTCTGTCTGCAAGGCTTTGATCTCGTCGTCAAAGCGAAAGATGGCGTACCAAGCTTCCTGTTCCATGGTCTCGGGACGTACTGTGGACCAGGGTAAGGGGGGGCAACCCGACGTCGTGCTTGAAGCAAATAAGATAGCAGAGCTGGGCTTCTTCGCAGTAGTTTTAGGTATCACGGCTGTAGGGAGGTAGGTGGTCAACGGACATGATACCTTTTGTATGTTCTTCTCTTCAACGGCGACAAAGTCGTGCAACTCAGCCTGACGACAAGAGTATCTATGTCGTGGCCCAAAGGGGAAGCTGTGATTAACTTCAAGATTCACGGATATTGATGATGCATAGGCCGCCAAACGCCGGGTGATCTGCTGAAAACCCCCCCAGCTAATATCAGCTCTGTTACGACTGAAGCCATGCATTGCATTAGCCCATCGTTTGTTTCTTGTAGACCCCGGGCCCTGGGTCAAACCCGCGCAGACAAGGGTCCCCAACTCGGTCAAAGATGCGGCGCCATAAGCAAACGGCAACCCGGGAGCCAATCTGCAATCGTTTGTGTCTATGATCCATCACATCGAGAGGTGGCGTCCACCGTCGTTTGCTCTCTGTGCCGCTGCGGCTGATTATGCATGGACGCCGATCGGTCGAGGATAAGATGCAAATAGCCGTTCAACAGGGCTTGGTCTCTAGTCTTTAATGCACAATGTCGTTTTTGACTCAACGAGAGGGGGGGGAAGACTGCAAAATACACGAATTATAAAACGGCTGGTTGCAACCACTTGATGCATGGTTCAAGGCTCCACGGAGTATAGTCTGGGGTTAACGCCAGGCGGAACATTGTATCAAGAGATTGCCTCTCCCAGGTGACATGTCATATCACGCCGTTTGTGCTGATTCTCCGAGAAGCCCTGTATGTACTTGCTTCCCCGTCTAATAACTGGGTCGATAGAACGCCATATCGTTGATGTCGGTGGCAGCTTAGATGCCGCAGAAAACACCGGATCAAATCGTGGCTGCAGAATCCATGCATGAGCAAACAGAATCATCACACCCTTCGCTGGATGAGGTCTAGATCGATCAAAGAGTGTAACAAGAGAAAACTCGCGTAGGAAAGAGAGAACAAGCACGGCCTGATCATTTTTGTTGTGATTTCTGCATGAGGTCGAGGATGCTGATAATCTGCCACAAGGCTTCTCCTTATGTCAGGCGACTCAGAGGCCACGAAAAGCAGCTGGTGTTCGAGACCTCTAGCCCATCGTTTTGCTGGCGGCTCACGGTTTCGCTTCAACATCGACTGGCTTGAAGTTCACCCGCAAAACAGAGGTTGCACACTAAGCGTGCCTCTTTTCCAGACCAGCTGTCCAACGTCTCTGACCACGCAATCCTTGGCCGTATAATAAATGTTCCTCAGCCAAGTCGTCGCAGCCATTCCCTGGCATTGACGCAAGGATGTCTTCGTTGCATCCCTAAGTAACAACAAGTCAGTGACCTCTAGGGCCCGACTTGAGCAGCTTAGCAACATTATTGCAGTAGCCATCGACTCCGCCGTACTTCTGCAGCACCGCAGTTATATCCACGTCTTCGGGCTTCTTGGTCCTTCTCCGTCCCACCAAGCCCGTGTTCCTCGTGCTCGGGATCCTCAGCATCTCCGTCTCAACATCCCACCCGCAGTCCTCTGCAATTTGCGTGGCCCAGTCAACCAGCGACGCAAACATCGACTTTGGCTTTGTCTTGTCCCGCGGCGCAGGGGCTCGCCACCTGTCGCCAGTGAGGTTGTGGCTGCAGCAGGGGATCATGATAAAGGGGCATTGGGAGATGGCGGCGAGAATAGGGGTCCAAGGGGTCAGCTCATCTGCATGATTGGAAATGATGAACGTATCCCTGGGAAAGACACCGTCGTGTATGTCTTCTTCATCAATAGTATTCTCTCCCCCACCGATCAGGTCCCTTGGAACGACACTGGGGAGCAGAAGCAGTTTCTGGAGGGATTTCCCAGAAGGCGATGATGGAGATGGGCCGTTGTACTGAGCCCACGATCTACGCTCCCGAGCGTCGAATCCCCAGCCAGAATAGCCCTCTTCTCGCAAGATATGAACCAATAGTCCATTCCCGCAACCAATATCCACAAAGCCAGGGAAGTCTTTGCCCTGGTAGAGGTCTTTCCATAATTCGATAAGAAACGAAGCAATGCCCAAATCCTCAAACACATGTTTAGAGGGATCTGTGGTTTCAAGCCAAGAATCAACAAGCGTCCTTGCATACTTGTTCTTGAGCTCGGAATATCGGTCCTGGAACCTTTCCCGGGGGACAACGACGTCGTGATTCACTCTTTTGACGTAGCCAGCCGCTCTACCCTGTCCGTGCTTGTGGACAGTGTGGAGGAGATGATAGGCGATTCTGCCAAGCTTCAGTCGATCGACCTCATCAATATCGACATCAGTCTCATTAGCATAGTGCAGGAAGTGTATGGATATTGTGCCGGAATTTGTGACAGGATCCCACTCATGAAGCTGGCCTATTCCCTTGACCTTAGGATGATAAAAGGGCAGGTTTGCGGTGGAAGTAGCATGGGGTGTATAGACGACGAGAGATCTTGTCGGGTTGACTTTACTATTAGAATCTAGGCTCTCCAAACTAGAAGAGGACTTGTAAAAAGAGCATGTTTGGTCAAGAGGATCGTCTCGAAGTGTGTTTCGAGGTATCAGTTTGCGAACTATAGTCCTTTGATGAGTCAAGCTTTGAAAGCCTTGAACAGGATGATAACCCTTGACGAAACCCAACATCTCGCTAGCAGAGTCTTGGCTATCGCCATCATAGAGAATATCTGCACGAAAGAGCCACTTAGAGTTGAGATTGGGGTTCTTGACCAGATCCAGCATAATCTTGTCGAAGTGTTCGGTCTCAAAGGTACACTTGTGACGGCACATGGGTGTCCAAACATCGTCGCCGCTAAGATCGCGGAGCACGGGAGGCGATTCTGGCGGAAGCTCCTCGGGCTCAAAAAGCAATTTCATGTGGCTCTCCATCTTGTTTCGAGGAGGAATTGGGGTTGGTTTCGGTAACAGCTGGCGAGGCGGGCCCAGCTTGGTGTAGCGAGAAAAGTGGTGAGATTGGTTGTAAGTGACCAACGGACCCGAGGGCGAATGGCAAATTTCCGGCAATTCTCAGACAACTAGACGAAGATAGCGAGTGTACTCCGTACTTCAGCCTGCCTTGAAGGTTCGGCTCCGAACATAGATCTAGGTCGAACCTGGACAGGAAATGAACAGGGCCTGAGGGCGAAGGAACTGTCGAAGATGACGAAATTGCAACGCTGATTGAACCTAGTCGAGAGTCCACCTTGGCCGCCTTTCGAAGTATGACTGTGATAATGACTGTTTGCTCGCAAAAAATGCTGAAAACTGCCTGAGTCTATCAGGTGGCGATTCTAGGATCAGGCTCGGCAAAGATGATTGCTTTCGAAATACCCGTTTTCAACCATGTTGCTGCAACTTGCTTTGTTGGATTGGTTGCAGCAGTGATTTGTGGCAATACCTCGAACACACTCTCCGGGCCCCTGGAACACAGCCTTGTGCGTCACAGGCCAGGGCTGAGGTGGTGGTGACTTGCAGCGGTACCAGGGCGATTTCAGTGGAGTTTTGTACAGTACATGTCCATGTACAGAGCCGTTTGGGCTCAGGGATTCAACGTCTTTGCGTATCGGGCGGCTGATGCGCCCAGGGGGCAGTGCATTTCCCAAAGGATGTCGGATGCCGTGTCCTGTCGGCAGAACATCGTATCGTGATTGACCTCTAATTACTCCGTACGGAGTAGAGGATTCTTGTAAACGGGCTTCGCCGGGGCCTGGACATGGCTGGGCTGGGCTGGGCTGTCCCTGGGCCTGCTGCTTTCGGTGGAAACTGCCAAGGGCATGGATCGCCGTGGACCACCGCCGAATCCATCCCGCAACAGGACCACCCAAGGCCCAAGGTCTTGCAGCCTTGAATCTCAGGCCAGTCCTCTCCCGTGCTGCCTCTCCGCCTTCCACCAGCCATAGCCCACTTACTCATCTTTGCCCCTCCCCTTTCTCGAACTCTTTCTTCTCACCTACAACGTCACCAACACAAATACCCGCAGTCCCCCAACTCTGCGCATCGCAAACCTCGTCGCAAGACATCTACTCATTTTCACAAGCTCATCTAGCTCGCCTCCTAGGCTTTCTTCTTCGGTCGCATCCGTATCCGTACAACTCTCGACATTTACCCAGCGAGGCGCTATCTTGCCAGCGGTCGCTGAAAAACACCCTTTACCCATCACAAAACCCATTTCCCAAGGTCACCCCGCAACCTCCGAGTTTATGTCCATCGAAAATCTCAAGTCTTACGGTATGTTTTCATCGCCTTCCGTATTGCGATCCCCTCTCCCCTGGTAATTCACCGTTTCGTCTGCGCGGGTCCCCTCGAGCTGTACCGCGACCCCCAAACAGCTGCCTCTGATCATCTTGTACCTGCATCACTCGCTGCCAAGCCACATGCTTGGAGCCCCGCGCAATTCACATGCGATTCGTTTAGATAATAGTCAACCAACACCAAGCTAACTCCCTCGTTCATAGACCCCTTCGCCGAAGCCGACGAGGATACCGGAGAAACCAAGCAGACGCAGAATTACATCCATATTCGCATTCAGCGTAAGTTGCTTCCCCTCAAGCCACCTCCAGCCACAGTCGCATCGAGAATCGCATCCCACTTCAACCTTACGTGAGATTGTCTTGTGGTTGCGTGGATCCATGCTGCATTGTTACATCAGCAACGTCATCTCGTTCATTGCTAATATGTCTATAGAGCGTAATGGACGCAAGACTCTGACGACTGTCCAGGGTCTCCCGAAGAAATTTGACCAGAAGAAGATTCTCAAGGTCATTAAGAAGAAGTTTGGTATGTGCCTTGTGCCTCATAATACCCGCACGCAGTTTTCTAACATATCCCAGCCTGCAATGGCACCATTGTCAACGACTCCGAGATGGGAGAGGTGATCCAGCTCCAGGGAGATCAGCGCAAAGATGTTCAGGAATTTCTTGTTGACAAGAAGGAAGGCCTCGAGCTAGATGCCAAGACCATTAAGGTCCACGGCTTCTAAAGCTCTGCATGCCCCGTCGTCCTGTCAGTCGCCGTTCCCGGGCGTCTTGACGTAGAGGGACAGGGAAGCAAGGCCTCCGGCTTGCGCCACATCCGGTCGTGTCCCTTGCATTGGGCACCCCGAGGCTCGGCTCCGATTACTCTAGGACGGCGGGCATCCACCAGGGCAAATGGCCTCTGGTGGCTTTTTTTGGAAGAGTATTTATTCGCTGCATATGTTCTGTAGTAAGTAGGTTGTTGTTTGCGGCAACTACTTAGTTCATGTGCAGAGGACGAGGCTACGGGCAAAGCATATGTTTTTCAACATGGCTTGTCGGTCGCTCGTTAATCAATATCCTACCCGGGCAAGCCCCGCAGTAGTCTCAGACAAATACAATGTCGATTCTGAACCTTGATGTGCGATTATTGGTCATGATTCTGTTTGATATCGAACTTTGAAGTGACACTTCCCATCAGATAAACTCCATGACCGGGTCCTAAACGAACTACCTAGCTAGGTAGGTACAATAGCAGAAGTGCTGAAACAAAGCTGCAATGCCACAAATAACTCGCTAGGATCGACAAAAAATGGTGGGAACAAAGAACTGGTATAAACCAAGGGTACATGAACAGCGCAAAGACGAGTGGGATATCAAGCTTCGGATGAATGCAGAAACAGGTCCGCAGTTAACGGCCATAACAACAGGAATAAGAACAGGGGCCGTTCACGTGTTTGCAGTGATTCAATCAACACCTTGGAGTCAGTGAGGGGGTCCTGCCATTGTGGCTTGCGGGGTGATACAGTTTTGGCAGAATACAGGTTTTCCGGTCACAAGTCGTCATGCTGCTCAATACTTCCGCGAACCTGCGCAACAACGCGTGACGCTTCATCCCAGGCGCGCCGTCCGGACGAGATGAGGGGTACCTGGGGATAGTCGGGGGTGTATAGGTGCATGTGCGCCAGCAAGGTCACCATACTGAAGAAGCTGGCGATGGAGAAGACGTTGATTGACGTCGACGTCTCCTTGCGAATATTGATCTTTTGATGGGTGATGTGGTACATGACGGTCAGGGTCTAGAGCCGTGTTAGTGTCCTGCATCTCTTGCTACTGTCAAGGTGAAGCACAAGGTGAGGGGACAACGTACGGTGGCTATGCCGATCCAGCCTGGGAGGAGAAGTCGAGGGTCTTGGAAGCCGCCTGCGAGGGAGAGGACGCCGGCGGTGAGGTAGGCGTTGCAAGCGTTTATGGTGAGGAGTCGGACCATCGTGGCTTGGGGAGTGTAGTTAATGAGCCTGCGAGTTTGTCAGTTTATGTCTTCTCTTCGCAAAGATAGAAACGTACCATCGCGACATTAGACAGTCGGTAAAGAAGAACGACAAATATCCCGAAGCAAAACACTACAACCGCCCACGTAATCAGCACAGCTCCTTCAGAAGCTTCGGCCGGGTATTCGATGCAAAGCAAGCTTCACAGCGCATGTACGAACCCATATAGTTCCAAGTCCCGTCTCTGTGAGGGCGTATCGCGCATCCGCTTCAACGCTTAACCCCTTTGTTCCTCCCGCCGTCGACGGCACGACAACAACGAGCTCCGGGCCAGGCAAGACACGTATCAAGAGCTGGAGCGCCGAGGGCAGACCCCACCAAAGCGCTGGCAGGATGGAAACCAGCCGCAAGGCGAACAGCCACGGGTGCCATGGCGTAGGCACGTTGAGAACAACGGCGACGCGAGGCTGGAGGAGAGAGGGATGTACGGGGGCGTCGGAGCTCGAGGAAGCTATCGTCGGAGCTGTCGTCGAGTGCGAAGGGGTGGAAGCCGGTGGAGGCTGAGGAAGATGGCCTGTGGTTGAGCCCCGACGAAGGGGGGAGGGGTTGGCCATCTTCTCTTTCGGTCAGGCCATCTGTATCACTTTGTGAAGATATTTCTCTGATTTCAGAAGATGTAAACGAGATATGCGATAATAAACTACAGAAAAAGGCGAGATAATCTGGACGCAAGGGAGTAGCGGAGGGGGATGGTCCACGGTGGTGATGGCGTCGAAGGAGGAGAGCTGCCGCAGCGACAGGGGTCGCGCGGCTGCCAAGTGGGAACTGGAGCAAGGCGAACAGGGGTTTTCACTCCATACTTTGAATGTGGCTAATTTGCAGACTTGAGGCCGTGTGGCGCTATCTTCCCCGTGGCTCATGGGTTAGGGTTGAAGATGGGGGGCCGTCGTGCCAATCCCGAAAGGGCAAACAGCTCACGAGAGCACATCAACACCTTATGCTTCAGTGGGTGAGTGCAGATGAGCCGTCGTAGAGAAGGGCAGATACTTTAGGACAGGAAACGACAGACGCTTATCTAAGTAAGACTAGCACCGAGGTATCTCAAACATATATTCTCCAAAATCATTTCTTCGCCGTTATTTCTCATATTCCCCTCCAAGTAGTCTAACAATTTGGGGCTGCTCTCTGTCGGTGTATATAGCCCTCGTCCATGTGTCGTATAGCACAGCGATCGAAATGGCCGCTGTATTCATATTAAACTGTGTCCTGAGCTGATGCTTCTTGATCTTCAAGCTTTACGCGCTTTGGGGGAGTGTCGGCAGAACACTCTTTCGAACCATCATGGCTTTGCGCGCGCTTTTTGCGGTCTCGGTACGGTATTTGCAGTCGATTAGACGGCACAGAAGATTCAAGATCGCGAGTCTCTTCCTCTTTTTCACTCCAATCATTGTCACTCCCCATGAACTCCTTGTTCTCGGGGTCCAGGCCATCCTTCGTCGATGCCGGTAGTCCCAACTCTTTCTCAATCAACGGTATCTGCTCGTATGCCCATCTCATGAGTATCCTATGACGTCGTGCTCCACGTCTGGCTTCTCTGTAGTCTGCAGTCGCTTCTCTGAATTTTTCGATTGCGTCTTTTCGTCGTTTGAAGCCATCGTAGGCATTTATTGCCGAGTCCAGTTCTACTTGGGACTCGAACAATTTCCTTTGAGCCGTCGGTCGTCTCGCGGTTGGGTCAAGCAGGTCCCTCTCTGACAACAAGACATTCGATCTTGCAGCTTCGACCGCTTGCATCAAGCTTGCTCTCTCCTTTTCGCAGGTGGCCAAGCACTTAGCACTCTCGACATAATCGCGGGTTTCATCTCGTTTCAAATTTTTGGAATCGACGAGTTTTTTCCAGGCTTCTCTGTACTGTCTGTGATACCGCGTATACCAAGAGTACTTCTTCGACTCGGCGTCCTCAAAGCATAGGTACTCAAGCCACTGTGATAGCCCATCTTGATCTAATGGGTCGTGTTCCAGGTGAAATGGTGGCAAAAAATGCTTGGATAGGACCTCCTGACAGTGGGTAAGATATTCTGTGAAGTCTGGCAGCGGAGTCCTTGCTTTCACTTGGAAATAACGAAACTTATTCCATCTTTCCCATTGCCGTTCAAACACCTTCCAATCATCGGGTTTTGACTCGGGGAAGTCTCCTTTCCAATACCGTAAAAGATCGCGATGCGCTCTTGGGTTACTGGAGACGTCTTCAAGACGTTCAATCGGATACCAAGGCCGCCCTCCAGCCTTGGTAAGTAATTTGTGAAACCTCCTTTCGCGATCAATATCACTGGTGTGTCTATCCTCGGGTGAGATTGTCGGCTTGGGCCCAGATGGCACTGGAGAAGCTCTTCCTGGAGTTATGGAGCTGGATAGGGTTGTGGGATGGGGCTTTGACAAAGGATAAATGTGCATAAAGTTACCGGAGTTGTCGATGGGATATATGGAGTTGGGGATGCTCGGCAATATCTCGCAGTAGAAAGTTCTGTTGAATCGTCAGGCAGGAAGACAAGACGCTACGAGAACTGAACATACTCTATCCGTTCGTTCATCCAACGGGCAACCTTTTCCGGACCTTCTATCGCGAGGTTGCTTGTATCGATGTCAGATACGTTCTTACAGCCAGATGGGAGCAGTCAACAGGAGCCCACCTTTCTGGCTCATTGTGAACTTCATGCCTGCCGACTTTTTTGTCGTTCCACTGAATTGTGCGAAAAGTCCGGCCCGTTGGTTCCATGGGGGGATCGGGAGCGGGCGTAGGTGGAAGATTGTGAAACTGGTCCATTTGATGGGCCTAATTATGATGGAAGCTTAACATGTGTGATGGATTCAACAGAGTAAGTTATATCAGCGGCGGCTACTGGCGACAACGGACGAGCACGAGAGACGGGGGGCAAAAGTTCAAATACGTCTGTGTCACACAACATATGAGACATGAGACAAAAGGGATCGTGAGTGAGGCTGAGCCCTCAGAGGGTCCAAGCAGCCTCGCTTTCACCATTTCCAAAGTAAGGGAGTTGCATGTTCGCACGTACCCTTTCTGTCGTCGCAGGTTTCGATTTTTAACGATGGAAAGCGCGGCTCAAGTCCCTGTATCAAGCAAGGCACGGAGACAGGCACCTCCCGTCGGTACCTTGATGTTACGTAGCTGTGTGGGTAGGGGCAGTGGGGCGACATGTTCCAAGGGATCCACGCCGCCCGCTGTGGGGTAGTCAGCGATGGAAGCTTGGAACCCGTCATTTGAAGGCGGTGGTGCCGGCCAACGAGATGATGGAAACAGAGTAGAACCTCTACCGCGGGATAAGCGCCAGAAACTTCTGAAGCATGTTTCCATGCCCCGTTCCCGTTAGCTCCAACGACCGTGGACCCTCTCCGGCTTGACCGCACATTTGTGATTGTACCTTATGACCAAAATGCGCTGTACTCAGTACATACTATCCGTAACCTAACTAGTTAATAACAAACCAGCCAGACTCCATATCCATGCTCTCCATGCTCCGCGTACATACCACAAAGAGCATGCAGGTCGTTATCCTGTGAGATGGGGATGTTCACCCTGTTGTTGAGGTTTTGCTATCAGTTGGCTACCCTGTGGTTTTAGGTGGAAGCATTCTGCCCTTAAAGTCTAATTACTCTGTAAACATGCCCAACATCCGACACCAACTGAAGGAGGACAAAGATCATCTCCAGCAAGGAACCAAACTGGTCTTGAGGAACATCCCTGCGCCTCTCATTGTCGATCACATCTGCCTTTTGCAGCCTGATCTTTCTTCGCTTACCGAAGATGCCGAACCTGGTCAAATCTGATCCATTCTTATCGGCCAGTAAACGACACATGACCCATCAAACATGGAAATGCGAACCTCCTTACCACTCATTGCCCGTTGGCATTTATATTGTTTGACGAATTCGGATCAATATCCTTACCTTGCTATTAACTGCCCTAGAATGCATCCATATTAGCTATACCAGGGTCGTTTACTGAGTACTCTCTCCTCACCTGATAGACCATTGGCGATACAAGTCACGTGCTATCGCGACGAAAGCCATCAAGCATTACATACTAGATAGCCAAAATTTCATACTCATAAAATGCCAAACCATCTAGAAACGCTCTCTGAATCGGTGGCGCGAACACTCAATTATACCTAGATTTCTAGTAAGGCTAATATCCTTTGGGGCCATTGTCTTTTCAATATCCATGGCGTGCCATCAGTCATCGATGTAAGTGCTTGCACCTGAAGTCTAACTTAGTTTCGAGCTAGTTATTATGGGAAAAGGCGGTTGACTTCATCGTTCCAGATCGTCTACTGAGTAGAGGTATCGAGATTCTTACACAGCTTCGCGCTGGAAATCCGAGTCCTTGTCTAGATGTCGAACTATGTCCTTTGACTCCTGTCAGCTCCATGAAAAGACCAACCTCGCCAGCATTCCATCCTCACTTCAGATCTGAGCAGTTACCGTAGCTTTCTATCGTCAGTCTGAGACGCTCTGGTTTTCGCCTCCCCTCGAAAATTGTGTCTTTCCGGCTGAGAAGCCGTCGAGCTACTTTATTCTAGCCTCGAACAAGACAGTCCTTCCGCCTTGGAGGCCCAGCCGGGGATCTGGGGTCTTTGTATCGAGTCAAAGTCCGGTAACTATTCCAAAATCCCATGTGTTGCTGGGTGCCTTTTTACGTCTGCATGCTCGCGACATGGGGAGCCCATTGGAAGCTTTTCCAATGACATGATTGGGTATATGGAAGAGTACGTCGATGATGAATGGGCTATTGGAGGTCGACAAAAAATCCGAACCCTCTCGGAAGGCTTTATAGAGAGTTCACCTTTAAGAAGGCAAACCCTCACTTCGTCTGTGGAACAAGGAGCTACAGGTGGCTCTCGGAGTGCCAGCGTGTGACTCGGATGAAGATGATATCAACTGGTAGACTCCTAATAGGCATTAACTAATCGAACGAATACTTGGGCAAATGCCATATTTACTCACTGCACAAGCAACAGCAGGTGCAGCTGTGCCCTTTGTGGTATCGACTGAGTGAATAGTAAGATATAAGCTTCATAATCATTAGGCCATTATAGGAATAATTCCCTACGGCGCTGTAGAGCCAACAAATAGACCATAGATATCTCGACTACTGAACGTGGATCGTGATAAGGTCTGTAGACAGCGATTTTATCGTGTACCTTACCACGACTTTCGAAGAGCACATTATAACGTCACGAATATAGTGATGTACTGTGGTTTTTGATCTGTAGTATAATGTTCCCTTTCTTATCATTGACTGATGGTGGTATCTTTCCGATTGATCAAGTGCTCTATGGGCTTGTATTCCACCCCGGCCTCACATCAGACTGCTATACCCCTATGTCGTCTTCACCGTGAACATACCTTGTATGATCCTTGCTGAACACCCTTTGTAGTGTAGCTAGCTGTTGGACTCTGCTGTCTTATGGCGGTCATGGCGGGTATGTCCTCCAATCGTCCATCTTCCGGGAAGATTCGTAGAGCAAAGCGAGGGCACCAAGGTGTGCTATCAGCTAGATATAGGCTAGAGCAGCGTGGATATTGACTTTGGGTTCGTCTCGTGTACGTAAATATCGTGGTGATGAGGAGTGTTCTTGGATTCGTCAGCAGTCAAACCCTTTAAGCTTTAACAACCAGTGTTTGGACAAGTTGTATGAGGGGGAGAGAGTCTTGTAAGATAGAATCAGAAGGGCAGGTGCTCTTATTCCAGCATGATCCTGGAGGTGGGTTTGAGGTAGGACGGGTGCAAGTGAAGGGCTTCAGAAGTTCAAAACAGCTTGACCACCGAGGTTTCAGAGCGGCGTTGATTTAAACCTCGGCACTAGGTCTTACTGAAGGACATGAAAACTCTGAGACCAAAGGAGATTTGATTGATTTCTCTGGGACTTACGAGTCAAGACTTCGTCTCAAGTGATGCTGTTGTTCCAACATCCATATTTCGTCTCGTGCGCCTAACCTCGATATTTGAAAAGCACGCTGCAAATTTCGTAGTGTTTCAGGCTGGAAGACACGGAGACAAGTCCAAGATGCGGGAGACTTTCGAGATAGTAGCTAGGATGGTATTGAGGGCGAAACCACGAGGACCCCGGGGTGATCTGAACCCTGTTAGTACCAGGAGGTAGATGGACGCAGATCGAACCACCAACGTAGATTTGACGCACTACTGGAATATCCGAAGGTACTCTCCAGTATAGAATCTTGAGGGCAGCTACTGGCTCGTCTGTGTTGCTCTTCGGGTTCGAGAAATCTTGGAAAGAAAGGACGGTCATGGCTGAGTTTCGATATCGTCGATGCCATAAAGTCTTTGAAAGTGGAATGCTTCGGTCTTGTTTTGCAAAACACTAAGCATGATTATTGCCGATAGAAGATGGAAGGGATGAAGACGGGCCTAGTGAAACGGATACTAACAACATGTTTCCACTGCAACAGTACGGATACCAAAGTAATGCTGATACGTTGGAGCGTTCGGGTACCAACCATCGTCCCACATTGAATATATGAGTTTGTGGCTGGTGGTTTTCCTGTTGTCTCCAAACACCAAAGTAAGCTATTATAGAATAGCTTCGATATATAGAATAGCTTCGATACAATCGTCCTCCCAAACCTAAGTGGAACTAATCTTTCCGGACATCCTCAAGGGGCCATAGTTAGGGTGACGCAGTGGATCTCAACCCTACGCGTGAAGAGCAAGCACCTATATGCGTCTCTGAAAGCACTGCATGAAGTTATCACAGCGGTACGTTTGCGTCGAAGAAGATATGAACAGCCAAGGAGCAGTCAATGGCACTAGAAAGGCAAAGAATACCACAATGCAATACTTCTTATTACGTAGAAGGATCTATATTACGGGCTTTTGTGCCCTATCGTAGGCGAATACTGGTGCTGGTGCTCGCTGTGGCTGCTCCCGGTCAATGTTTTTCTGCACCTGGTCCCCTCCTCTCATCTTCCTTTCACCTTCACCTCTCCCTCCCCTTCACCTCTCTCCCCCCTTCACCCTCCTTTCCTTTCCTTCGTCTTCTGCCACACAACAATCACAACACAAAGCTTCAGGAAGACCTTTCTCTATCCTTGAACATCCTTAAGATCGAACACTACCCAAGAGCTAAGCATTCTTCTCCGCAAGCCCCTCGCCTCGCTCGAGTCCTTCTCGAGGGGCCTTGCCTTCGTGCTCACCAAGGAGTCTCACTCCCTTGGTCTTTGTTGCTGCTTAACTTGTTCTTCGTGTCTTCCTATCCCTGAGCACCAGCTCTAACTTCGCTACTCGTCTTCACAGCTCTGCAGTCAAGAGAAACAAGCCTTTGACGCGTCTTTCGCCGCTGTTTTGCACTCACCGTCGCAGACATCACTCGAGAACGTCCGATTAGAATCTCTTGCTAGAAAAACATTCCTACAGGAGCTAGTCATCAAGGTAAACCACCTCTGCGTTGCGCTTTATCCCCAGGTCATTTCATTACTTCCTCATTTTCGAGTGTTCTCCAAGTGGTGACTCTCTGGCTAACCTCGATGTTCACAGTCAGGTCTTGCCCTACGCCGACAGGATGGCGTCCTCTGGATGGGAACGACCTCCTGGCTCTGCCAAAGCGCCGAAGAACAGACTTCGTAACGCTTACTCTTCCCTGGACTTCCATCATCTGCACGATAACTCGGACAGCGAGGGCTCGGACAAACGTGAGTGGGCGGTTTTCTTCTCTCTTCTTTTCTCTTGGTGGTAATGGCTTCGTACTTCGTTGCACTGGAAAGAGACCTGTCTTCTGCGTGTTTGTTTATCTCGATGCCATCTTCTGCATTTTTTTCTATTTGTGCATGGTCTATGTGCCAGCAATGCCGTCTAGCTAGTTTTCCTTCTCTACACCTTTGTTGTGTTGTCCTGTAAGGAGTTGATGTCGTCTTCGTTGGCGTTTCTGTTCTCAGAAAACCAAAGCTTTATCATATTCTTACTTGCGGCCTTCAAATGCCTGCAATCAGAAGACTATAGCTAACTCTATCAAGCTCGTCCTCGCCGTTTGCTCTCCATGGCCAAGAGGTAGGTATTTATTCGGAAAATAACTTTGCCCTGACATTAACGATAAACACTAGTTTCCCACCTGCAACCGCTTTCCATGACGACGATGAAGAGGATGATGACCAGTCGTACTACGGGTTTGTTTCTCACACTCTTAATGTCTTGTCTAAGAGTCCTTCTGACCCTCATAGGTCTCCTCCTTCTCACTCGGACGATGTAGCCGGGCATGATTTCACTGGAACTGAGACATCTACCGCCCAGGACACTTCTAACCAAGAGAACGAGCCTCCTGGTCAACTCATGGTTAACGAAGAAGCTGTGCAAGCGGTTGCTCAACTCCCTCAGGATATCGATGCTCAGGTGTTGTACTCGCCAGATGCCTGCGTCTTCGTGGCCAAGTGGGTGCCCAAACGAGTGTCAACTTAGATGTTTTGCTGACTCAAAATACATAGTCTTTCTCAGAACTACGATGACTTGACTTTGCAGGCGGCAACCACCAAAGTCTTTGGGCAGTTCGGCACCGTCTTCGTCAAGATCAAGCGAGACAGACGTCACATGCCCTTTGCATTCTGCCAATTCACGGTTGGTGACAAAGAAAACAGCTTCGCTTGATAACATGTACTGACCCCATCTTAGCGTCCCGAACATGCGCAGAGAGCAACGTTTCATGGCAGAGGCCTCGAAATTCTCGGCCGCCCTTGTCGCACTGAGAAATGCAACGCTAACGGCAAGTCCCAATTACTTCTCCCTCTCTCTCTCTTATGGCACTAATAGTTCTCAGTGGTCTATCTTGTCTTCCGCAAGAACTGTCGTCGTGTTCACCACGATGAAGCCAATGCCCTCTTCAGGCCTTACGGGGCAATTGCCAAGATCGAGGACTTGGATATTAGGGCCCAGAAGCGACTTCGTCTTCCGCCAACTGTTCAAGTACAATACGAGAAGTTCGATGCCAGACGAGATGTGGTCAGAGTAAGTAGCATTATCGAAACTGGAACTGGGGCTTAAGCTTACGAATTACAGTCGGTCGGGCACAACACACCCTTCATGATCATGCCGTATGATTCCAAAGTTGCCCAAGATGCGTCCGAACGGGACTCCACCGATGTGACTTTCATGGAGATGTACGATCGTGACCGTCGCTCGGCTTTCTTTGGTGGCCTGCCTCTTTATGCGAACGAAGACTTCGTCCACTCACTGGCCACTGCCTGCGGAAGAGTCCGGGCAGTCCAAATGAGAGAGACCAAAGAGCCCTATGGCAGTGAGTAATCCAGAAGTAAACAATCTAGCGAGCTCCGCTAACCACTTATAGCTGCAACTGCTTTTGCATTCGTAGAGTTCGACCGCCCTGATGCCCCTGATGAAGCCATCCGTCTCTACGTAAGTACTTCTCCCCTAAACAACTGATGATCAGCCTGCTGATACCACTTTCAGAATGGAAAACTAGTTGAGGGCGCCCTGCTCCGTGTCGAGCGCAAGAGAACGAAGACTTCCAACGCGCCCATGTCCACGGCCATGCAGCCCATGCAACCCATGCGGCTTGCTTCGATGGGAGGACACATTCCGCCCAGCCGCCCTCATCGTCGAACTACTTCGACATACTCGTACGCATTCTCGAACTCGAGTGCCGGCGTTGAGCCTCTTGCGCTGCCTTCTACATCCCATTACCGTGCCCCCTCCAATGCGATGGCCCCTATGGGCGCTCACCAGCAACCTGTTGACGCACAACATCGGGAGTTGCCAGAGCAGCCTCAGTCAGACAATCACCCCATTGTGCCCAACAGATGCTTGCGACGGTTTTCTCCACGAACTGCTGCTACTCTAGCGGCTCAAGTCATCCCTGACTTCACACCTCTGCCCTCGCCCAACAAGCAATCAGCTGTCGTCCGCTTTGCACCTTCGCCTGCACTCGCAGTGTCTCCAGCAACCTCCAGCGAGATAGAGTATCATCAGCCAAAGGCAATTTCGCACACATCCCGACCTTCTGTACTTGGCCCCTCCTTCAAGGAGCGCATGGCTAACCGTTCAGTCACGCTTCCCTTTTCACATACCGCAGGAGAAGCTGCTGAGCGAGCCGAGATGGCTACGAAGAATGAGGTGAACGCTGACTCGCGTCGTGCAGTCTCAATGCACATCCCAGCCCTCGAGGCGGTTAAGTTTGCAGAGAGAGAAGTCGAGAGTGACAGCGATGCTTGGCAGACTTGCGAGACTGACTCCCTTGACGATCAAGAGTTGGCTCGGAATAAGAAGGGAAAGGGCAAGGCCCTGCTTCGACGTGCTCATCTTTCTGAGCAGAACCTTAAGCGCAACCGGCTTTCAGAAGAGATACTCAAGCGATCCCATCGTAGCCATCGTTCTGAAGATAATCTCAGACCTATTCGTCTTTCTCTTTCTCGAGAGAACCTCAAGGCCTTTGAGAAGGCTGAGAAATCCCCTGGAACCATCAAGAAGCACCGCAAGAGCGACCCTACGGTGCACACATACGAGACTCGAGCTGTAGCTGGACCTTCCACTCAGCAGACCGTTCAACAGCCCGTTCATCACCCAGTTCAGCCGCACGTCCAGCAGCACGTCCAGCATCATGTTCAACCTCAGCCTGCCCAGCATCCTATGCAGCCGGTCTCGTACACGATGGTTCCCCAGTACCACCAGCCCGTTGGCTATGCGGGAATGCCCATGCATCATCATCACCATCAGCCTGTACCCCAGCCGATGCCTCCTTACATGTCTCCCGGTGCTCACATGTCTCCCGGTGCTCACATGACCCCCGGTGCTCACATGACTCCCGGTGCTCAGTACGGCTACATGCCTGGATACTTCCCGCCTCAGCTTCAGTATCAAGCCCCTTACGGAAATGTTGTCTATCACGTTGGGCCAGGTGCTCATCACGAGTCCCCAGATAAGAACATCCATGAGGGCTACCGGCACCAGGGCCATCACGGCAACTGATTATAATGTTGTCCGGAATTATCCTCGGGGATGATGCTCAACGCTGCCCTATCTGAGCGCTGCGACCTCACCCCATACTTGGTTTGCCCAAGCTTGTGGACATGGCTTTTGCGGCCCGCTTCTCACAACTTCAGTTGCACAGCAGTCGCTTTTTATCTTTCGACAGCTTTGCACTTCGCGATATGCTTTCTCGTTTCCTTTCTCATTTCATCTGATCTGCCGTTTCGTATGCACACACGATTCCAGGCACGCAAGCACGTTCGCTTGCCTTCATCGCATTCAACTTGCTCCATTCTCTAGCTCCTGCACTGTCAAGATATCTTGGTGTTCTTTCACAGCTCTCAGGTGAGTTGAGCCTCGATTAATAGTTTCATTGATTCGCACTAACATCTCTTTAGTTCTTTCTTTTCTTCAGTCATTTACCAACGAGTTTCCCGCACGACGGAATAGCTACTCCGTCACAATCCGAGCCGTCAAGTTTAGTTGCTTCCCGAAACGACAGGACTGGTGTTCCATGATGAACTCGGCCACTTTCAGTCGTTTCGAGAGTTGCCTAACGGAAGATTTCTCAAGACGATCAAGTGGTTGCAGCCAAGGAAGGACTTGCCAACATGGTATACCATAACAGCTCTCTCGACCAGACCCGACTCTTTTCGTCACCATATTTCTGCAACTTCACTTGATCTTTCTCAACATCTTCTGCTTTCGGATCGTTTCCTTTCATTTCCTTACATTTCATCTTTCGACTTCCTCTTTTTGGTCTCCTTATCGCCAGGAGACGCAATCTGGGCTAACGCGCAAGGCGTGCAGCTCAGATGCGACAAAGCTGTCAGTATCTAAAAAGGAGCAGATTGGATGTCCTTCACCAATACAGATTCTCGGCACTAACTTAGCGGTTGGAGAGTCTGGATTCGCGTTGGGCGTGAGGAGAGACACAGTTGCCTCTCTCGAAGCCTCCTTGGGTGTATAAGTTTACATTCTGTACGATGTTTATCATAAAAACTCACAAAAACACAAAAAAAATTGAAAAGGGATAAAACCCAAAAAAAAACGAACTGCTGTTCCTTTGCCCAATGCTTTGTGACAGATGATATGATAACAAAAGGGCCGAAACGTGGAATCCTCTGCCCTGTTGCCTGTGTCACCCATATCGCTATCGGCTCACTATTGACTGTGACATGGATCATTCTCGCTTGACAGCAAATGGAGCGTCTTTTCCGTGGATGAACTGACCCCCACTCACTAACTAGGGCTAGTGGGTGCCACAAGAAATGGCCGGTCCCCATTATTCTCACCAAAATCTCTACTATTTCTAAATTCTATAACTAAATTCATAAAATAGCTATAACTATAAGATCTCTAATATAAGGTATTTTAATAGTTAAAGTATCTAGCCTAAGATTAGAATAAGACTTTAGATTTTTATTAGTATTTTAAATATAATTTTAAAAAATTTAAAGATTCCCTTAATATTTAAAGGCTAATTT
>JADDON010000197.1:0-23104 GCA_017140175.1 Fusarium staphyleae
CCTCCTCCTATGCCCGGTGCTGGAGGTATGCCGCCACCACCTCCTCCGCTACCGGGTGCCATGTCCGGTCATTTCTTGGCTCGGCAGCCCGCGTTTGGTGCAGCTCCAGGAATTGGTCTACCAGTTGTGCGTCCCAAGAAGAAGCTCAAGGCCCTCCATTGGGACAAGGTCGACGCCCCTGAGACAAGTCACTGGGCTGCTCATACTCCATCAGCCGAGGCGCGAGAAGAAAAGTATCAAGAGCTCAGTAAGAAGGGCATTTTGGACGAAGTCGAGAAGCTCTTTTTGGCCAAGGAGATCAGGAAGATTGGCGTTGGCAGCGGCTCTAAGAAGGATGATAAGAAGCAAATCATTTCTTCTGATCTTCGAAAGGCTTACGGTGAGTTTTCTGCATGTTCGTTTATATACGGAACACTAACATGATATAGAAATCGCGTTTGCCAAGTTCTCTCAGCATTCTGTTGAGAAGGTTGTGCAGATGATCATCCACTGCGACACGGATATCCTGGATAACCCTGTCGTGATGGACTTCCTGCAGAAGGATGATTTGTGCAACATTCCAGACAACACATCGAAGCAAATGGCACCGTATAGCAAAGACTGGACTGGCCCCGACGCTAAGAACCAGCCCCGAGAGCAAGATCCTGCCGAGCTTACACGACAAGACCAGCTTTACCTTTACACGGCGTTCGAACTACATCATTACTGGAAGAGCCGAAACAGGGCACTTGCTCTCACTAGAAGCTTTGAGCAGGAATATGACGAGATCAACGACAAGATCCGCCAGGTCGTTACCGTTTCAGAGTCTCTCCGTGACTCGGTCTCTCTCATGAATGTCCTAGGTCTCATTTTGGATATCGGTAATTACATGAATGATGCCAACAAGCAAGCACGTGGTTTCAAGCTTAGCTCCCTGGCTAGGTTGGGTATGGTCAAGGACGACAAGAACGAGTCGACACTGGCCGATATGGTGGAGCGCATTGTTCGAAACCAGTATCCTGAATGGGAAGGCTTCGCGGACGATATCAATGGTGTAATGACAGTGCAGAAGATCAACATTGAGCAGCTTCAGTCGGATGCAAAGAAGTACATCGACAACATTCGAAACATCCAGATGTCGCTGGATTCGGGCAATCTGAGCGACCCGAAGAGATTCCATCCTCAGGATCGTGTTAGCCAGGTTGTCCAGCGAATCATGAAGGATGCCAGGCGAAAGGCAGAGCAAATGGAGCTGTACTTGGAGGAGATGATGCGAACATACAAGGACATTATGGTGTTTTACGGTGAAGACCCCGCGGATGACGGTGCCCGCAGAGACTTCTTTGCTAAGCTGGCGTTGTTTGTGGGTGAATGGAAGAAGTCACGCGACAAGAACATACAAGTCGAGGAGATCAGGAAACGGAACGAAGCGTCGATGAAGCGGAAGCACGCCCAGCTGAAGATCAACAACGCCACTACGGAAGCCGGCCCTGCATCACCCTCCAGCACGGGCGCCATGGACTCCTTGCTAGAGAAGCTACGCGCAGCTGCGCCCCAGACTCGGGATCAGAGAGACCGCAGACGGCGAGCACGGCTCAAGGATCGGCACCAGGTCCGCGTGGCGTCCGGGCAGAAGATTCCCGATCTCGATGAGATCCCCGAGGCTGAAGTTGGCCTGAAAACCAAGGAGACCTCCATTGACGAAGACGGCAACACCGTCAGCCCTGGCTTGTCATCGCCTCGTGAAGGAGGAGATGACGTTGCAGATCGAGCTGCTGCTCTACTGCAAGGTATGCGTGGCGGTGACGGTGCAGACGACAACGATCCCGAAAAGAGGGAGAGCATCCGAAAGGCCCGACGCCAAACAGCCGAGGAAGAGCGAAGGCTACGGAGGAGGCGGAGAGAGAAGATGACGGCGAGCCATCCTGACGAGCAAAAAGAAGAGCCAAAGGAGGAAGAGACAAAGGACGAAGCAAAGGAGGAGGAAGCACCAACGGAAGACGATGTACCAACGCCTACAGCGACAACGGTGAATGGTGATGCTCCTGAAGACGAGGAGAAGACATAGAAGGGAGGTGTTATCACGAGATGCATATCATGGTGTTGGGAGGCCAGGGTCGCGTTAGTATATGTTGCACGCGTTATACGTAATGTCTATACTAGCACATGCAGCGGATGAGTGTTTGAACAAGCCTTTTCAGTTCATGTGAAACAGTGTCGTGAGTGTGCTCCGTGATGTATCTGACTAGTAGACAGTCTTCCCTTTGTCGTAATCCTGTACTAAGGACGTCAGCAAGACAAACAGCGACCGGCCTGCTCTGGGACCTTCTTGTTTAGAGAATACCATTCATTATTACTATATCCTTGTCTCAGCGCCCAAATCAACCGCGACGATCTTATAGTAAACCTCCCTCGGTGGATATCATAAGTCATTCGAATCTCCTCTCCCTCACCTCGACGGACTCAGAGGCCTGTTGAAGCCGCCATTGCGATTCATATACTGCCGATACTCGGTCTTCTTCTCCTTCCTGATAGCGCCGGCATCGTTGCCCGCCACCTTTTTGCCCTTTGTGGTGCCAAACCCGCCAAAGCCCATCATGGCCTGCATGGCGGCGACATCGTCGTCGCCTGCTTCTTCAACCTCCACCACGGGGTCTTCGTCATCGTCATCAGCTGAGGGCTCGCGACGCGGTGGTGAGCGGCTGGAGCGCGAGGCAACGTTGAATGACATTGGGCGCTTGGATTCTGGACGGGAACGGGTGGGCAGGGCTGTTTCGTGGGAGGGACTGTGGGAGGAGGGGGATGCGGAGCGACGTGGTTTGCCTATGCTGTGTGTTAGCTTCCCAAATACCAAATAAGATTAATACGAAGCAATGCGCATACCTCGTCTGTCTCTATCATCATCGCGACGGCGTCGAGGAGGTGCATCCTCGCCGTCATCTCTAGGCCTGTCCCTTCTATCTCGATCTTCATGATATCGCGGGTTCCCACCCCGTGGCCGGTTCCTATTATCGTCGCGCTCCTTATGTCTCCGACCTGGAGACCGTGACCGATCCCTTTGTCCGTGGCGCTCACGAGATCGAGATCTGTAGCTTCTCCTATCCCGATCGTTGTCCCTGGGATCGCGGCGGCCTCCCCGACGGTCGCGACGGTCCGAATCGTCCCACATCTGACGGCTGTCTGGCCGACGGTTGCGGCGTGAGTCACTCATACTATTAATATTGGAGTTTCTGCTGTGGAAAAGCGATGTGATAAGAGTCCTGGAGATTTTGAAGAGGTGCAAAGTTCGAGAGGTAACCACTTTGGAGAGGCTGACAAGAAACGCTTCTGGTGGAGTCGCAACCCGAATGAAAACGAAAAGTGGCGGTGGCTAGTGAAGCACCCCTATTGGTCAAAGCTCTCCCACCGCCTGAGACCCCTACCTCCCACTATTTCAGCCTTGCATCGTCATATCAAATCGCACTTCAACGTGTTCTCTGGAGCTCAATCCGACCGCATTCAATGCGACTGGATATTTCGACCTAAACTCAAGTTTGCTGATTTGGATCTCACCCTGTATCTGTGATACTTGAGAGACCAATATTCATCTGCGGAAATGGTGAGATTTGCCCATTGGGTGTCCGCGGCGACACTCGCCTTGGGCGCCTCAGCCGCAGACGATGCCTCGTCTGTGTTGACCACCGAGATCGGCCGCCAAAACAACCAAAGCCTCTTTTGGGGCCCCTACAAATCAAATCTATACTTTGGTGTTCGCCCAAGGACTCCCGATGCGTTGTGGACGGGCCTGATGTGGGGGAAGGTCGACCACTACCAGGACATCCAGAATGGTATGCGGAAGCGGGCCGCTCCGAAGCTTGATGCCATGCTAACCTTGACTGCTAGGCTTCCGGTATACATGTGAGCAGGGAGAGGATATCCGCGGCTATGGATGGGACGAGTATGATGCACGTATTGGCGGAGTGCAGTCGATTCATGATGAGGGCAACAAGATTGACCTGACGACTACCTTTGTCAAGATCCCTGGCGGTAACCATGGCGGCAGCTGGGCTGCTAGGATCAAGGGTGAGCTGCGAGAAGATGCGCCCAAAACAACCAAGACAATGCTCTTCTACTACATCGCCCAGGACGGAGACGGTGAGCTCGAGGTTGAGGGTGAAGGCTCAGAGTCCGGCTTTGAGGAAGATGTCACATTGCTGGGCAACTCTAAGGCATTGGGCGACTACAAGCTCCTCGTTACAAAGGGCACAGGGAACCATCCCAAGACTTCGCATAAGCTACTCAAGGGTCGTCGCGGAGACACGACAGTTGTTGTGACCGAGAATGCCTCTCCTGAGCTCTCGTGGCAGGGCAAGCCTCTCGTGTTCAAGCAGCTTCAAGAAGCCGTCAAGCCTGTTCAGGAGAACGCCGACGAGAAAGACCCGCCACCTCCATGGCAGATCTACCGCATGAACCACAGGCCCGGTAAGGGCAATGTCCAGATTGTGGAAAAGACCTTTGAGGGCCCCTTCGAGTTCGATGTCATCTTCTCATCAGGTTCAGGCGGAAAAGACTTTACGTCCGAGGATGTCACCGAGGAGATCAAGAAGACGTCTGAGACCTTCAACGAGAGGTTCTCAAACATCTTCAAGCTCAAGAAGCCCTTTACAGCCGACAAGTACAAGAAGTTTGGCAAGAGCATGTTCTCCAATCTTGTCGGTGGTATTGGCTACTTCCACGGCCACCAGATCATCGATCGGTCTTATGCGCCTGAGTACGAGGAGGAGAATGAAGGTTTCTGGGAAGAGGCTGCTCAGGCCATGGCCCTCAAGAAGCAGGAACTCGAGGGCCCGTATGAGCTCTTCACCAGCGTCCCCTCTCGGCCTTTCTTTCCCCGTGGTTTCTTGTGGGATGAAGGCTTCCACCTCATCCCCATTGCGGACTGGGACATTGACCTGACGCTAGAGATCGTCAAGAGCTGGTATAACACTATGGACGACGACGGCTGGATTGCCCGTGAGCAGATCCTCGGACACGAAGCCCGCAGCAAAGTCCCTGGAGAGTTCCAAGTTCAATACCCTCACTACGCCAATCCTCCGACCTTGTTCCTCATCATCGAAGGATTTATGGAGCGCCTCCGCGCATCTAACGGTACCCAGCCCGCCGAGATGGAGCAGATTCTTGGAGCCAACCCCCTACAGACGGCGCACCTCGACAACCTCGAGCTCGGCGAGAGCTACCTGCGGAACCTGTATCCCCTCCTGAGACGCCAGTACGACTGGTTCCGCAAGACGCAGCGCGGTGACATCAAGAGCTATGACCGTGAGGCGTACTCCACTAAGGAGGCTTACCGGTGGAGGGGCCGCACCGAAGCGCATATCTTGACGAGCGGCCTGGACGATTACCCGCGGGCGCAGCCGCCGCACCCCGGTGAGCTGCACGTTGATCTCATGTCGTGGGTAGGCCTCATGACAAAGTCCCTCATGAGCATCGCCGACGCCCTTGGTATGGCTGAGGACGTGGCCGAGTACAAGAAGAACCTCGACGGCATCGAGCATAACCTGGACGACCTCCACTGGTCGGAGAAGGAGGGCTGCTACTGCGATGCGACTATTGACGAATACGAGGAGCATGTGCTTGTATGCCACAAAGGCTACATCTCACTTTTCCCCTTTCTCGTCGGTCTCATGAAGGCCGACGATCCGAAGCTGGGCAGGATTCTAGATCTCATTGGTGATGAGGACCACCTCTTTAGTCCCCACGGCCTGCGTAGTCTCAGTAAACAGGATGAGTTCTACGGCACCAAGGAGAACTACTGGCGCAGCCCTGTGTGGATGCCTATCAACTACCTAGCACTGTCTCAGCTCCGCGTAAGCCACCCCCCCCCTAGATCGAGATAATCGCATTGCTAATGTCTAAATCTTAGAATATCGCCACGCAGGAAGGCCCGTACAAGGCCAAGGCCCGGGACCTGTTCTCGCGGCTGCGCAAGAACCTCGTAGACACGGTGTACAAGAGCTGGGAGGAGACGGGCTTCGCGTGGGAGCAGTACAACCCCGACACGGGCGCCGGGCAGCGCACGCAGCATTTCACAGGATGGACCAGCCTTGTGGTCAAGATCATGGCTATGGAGGACCCCGTCGACGAGGCTACCCCCGTGCGGGACGAGCTGTGAGGCGTGGACGGAATAGAGCCGCCCGAGGACTAAGACAGGATTGGTGTGTATATGTAGAAACTCGCCAAACCGTAATGCGATCGGATTTGGCCCCGGCCATCATCTCAGCCAAGGCACCGGTAACGTTCCAGCGCTCCATGTCACTTTTAAGGGCTGGTGTCGAATAAATTTGCCTCTTTCGGCAAGCCAGGGGCAGGGCGTCGGTACCTGGTTGCGCATGTCTCACATCAAAGTTGTGGTGGGACAGCCACTAGCTATAAGGCTGTTGCAGATCCACACTCTCATGTCTGCAGATCAATGTCTCTGATATGGCTGACATCTGGATCGACAGGCTGTCAGTGTCTGGAGGCTCTCGGCGGAACTTATGAAGAAAACGTTGAGCTAAGTCAACGTCAGCAGGATCATGACAGCAAAGTTTGAGATGGCACGATGCCAGGTATACAACATCGCAGTTATGATCTAGGTCCGGGCCTGGAAGAGCCCGTAAGCTGCAGTCAATGCCCCTCCTTGTAACTCTGCCGAAGGAAGAAGATCGCCATAGGTCTCTTGGTACTGTGGACAGCCGGCGCAGTTCATGGTTTAGCGGCTTGCTATTCTCGACTCGCTTGAAGTTTCACGACCCGATTTTGGCACAATGCCCCGTCGCGAATTTCCCAAGACAGGGGCCGGGGAGTTTATTAAGGGACGGAAGCGAGACGAAACGGACGCCAGACAAGCAGGCACTAGGTTACGACGAGTCTCAGAGACAGCCTAAGCCTAAGCTTTTTAGTCTCATAGCCAGGGGTTCGTAAGGCTGACTTTTGTGAGAACGCGTCGTGGTCTGTGGCTCTTGGATACACCGTAGTGCTATGAGCGGGGCGGTGCAGAAGGGGTCATCAGCGCGCTAACGGGCCAATTGAACCGAACAGCTTCTATTTTAAGGCGTCACAGGCGCTTAGCCAGGTGCTAGCGAGATGGGTCTGTGGAGGGTGGCTTGGCGTAACTTAGTTAGTGAGCGCCTCATGATGCTTCTTTTAGTCGTTGGAAGCCTAACGTTAGAACTGGTGATATGAATTAGTGATACTAACGTTAGGTGACACGAACTGAACGAGTCACAATATGCATGGAACAGCATGTGGAAAAGCAAATCATCGATTGTCTTCCCTTCTTACAGGTGAAAGAGCTGTACGTACCGGCACCAGCCAATGACAAGCGATACCATAGATCTCGGTCAGCATGGTTACATCCCCGGAGCAGGGCTTAGTGTTCAGGGTTCAAGGTGATGATGGTGGCCCAGGGATCAGGGCCCATGTCACCGGGAGACCCGCGATGACTAGCCCGGCGATATGGGTGAGATTATGTGCCGTAAGGGACGGGGAACTCCCGATCCAATGGCGGAAGCAGACTCGGCCGAGAGCTGAAAGGGCTGCGGTCCATCTCGAGGTGACGTTCCATCTTCTTCTTTCCCGCCGATGAGAGGGCTTCGTAATCAGAGATAAGAGACGTGCTCTGGGTGAGACTTTGCTGCCTGAGGGTGAGTCACGGCGACTCGGTCAAGACGACGCTGCTGAGCAAGGCGGAATTAGGAATCACTCGGCAATGAGTAATTCTGATGATGTACAGTACAATGTTGTTTGCTTTGGAGGAATCCGGGGCAGCATCTCCAAAATAAGGCGGGCTTGGCCGATGCATGTCAACGGCCAAGTCGCATGGAATTTTTCCGTGACAGGAGAAGCTTCTACTCGTTTTCCTGATTAGAAACGGTCGAAACGGAACGGATGACTGAATAATCCGTAATCAGCCCAATTCCAGATAGGAAGAGTCGGCTTAGGAATCATGGGAAACTCACATGTCTCTCTGCTCAGCCCAATGACGTCGACTCATAACTACCTACTGATTACAAGTTGATTAGAATTACCGCAGCGACGGAACGGGATGGGCGGGATCTAGTTAGCTAGATAGTTATGTTACCGTCTCCGTCTCCGTCTAATCCAGTTACGGCACCACCCAGCGCTGCTGCGACGCCAGGTCTTCGAAGGTTGTAGTTACAGGGCCCAGGGGGGACGCCTATTTGGGGGTCTTTGTGGCTGATGCTCCCTGCCACTCCCGTAAGCAACAACGTCTTCTCGCTTCGTCTCGACAACCACCGCCTTTTCACTAGGTAGGTATTTTATTCAACAGCACACGCCCCCTCCAGCGGCGGTGGCTCAACTTGCCCGTGGACATGTCCATTGAGGGTACGGAGTACCCATGTACACATCGTTGCTCTCTCAGCCCTACCAGGTCTCTGGGCCAATCACGTCTCAGAGATAACCCCTGTCAGCTCGGCGACGTGGCGCAGTCCTCCTCCAAGGTACTTTGCCCATGTGTGCCCTCTTCTTCTGATGACTGCTTTGTGAGCAGAGTAGACTCTGGTCCTGCAGTCACAGTGACAGGTGTTTCTTGCTTTGGAATCTACGCCCATGTGGAGTGGTGGTGGGTGGTGGACGGTTGATCAATCATGGAGGCGCATACTGTTCAAGATACGACATACCACAAGGCGTCAGCCTTTGGGAACACTTACGGAACTGGGATGCCAGTTGCCTAGTCTCTTGTGTCTGGAGAATACTTGTATATAACTTCCTTCGTCTGCCGGACTTGAGTTTGGATCATTCCATCATTACCATCAACACCAAGCTTCAACTCTCCACGACTTACACACAACTCACCCATCTCACTCTTCAACTCAACCACCACTATATCTCAGATACTGCCACTACATCAACCATACCAGCAACTGCCAACTTTCATCTCTCCAAACAACCAGCTTCCTCCTCATCTAAACACACAATGGCTGCCTTTACACTCACATTTGCTCCCACCGCCTGCTCCTTTGGCCGCAGCGGCTACAACAAGGACGGAGACGACTCGGAAGAGTACAAGCCCACAGACAACCGCGGCCGCTCAGGCTACAACAGCCCCAGCGAAGACGACGACTCCAAGGGCAACAAGGGTCGCTCTGGTTACAACGGCCCCAGCGATGACGAGGAGTAGAAAGAAGGATGGTAAAACTTGGTCTGGATGGAAATCTCTACTTTATACGAGTGATTAAGAATAGCAAGCGCACACGAAGCATGCATGGATGGGGCGTTGATTGAAGTACTTCTCGGCAGTATTGGGATGGAGTTAAGGCAGCATATTCTCGGAAATCATAGCATAGGAGTTGGAAAAGAAGGCAATCTGGGCAGCAGCATACAGCATGGGACGATAAACGAAAACGTGGCATCGCTCCTTTATTCTCATTTTTTCATATCTTTCCCCCCTCTCCCTTCGATTCTTGGCCGACTTGAAACTCTGGAGGTCGGTCCATTCCCCTCTAGTATCTGGGTCTTCTGTTTGCATAGAGCGGTGTTTAGTTATACAATAGATTATAGACATGTTTCTTGACAGAAATAACGTTGTTCGAGACTCGCAGGAACCCTCTTTGCGAGATCATCTCCTCTTACTGACGTCCTCATTTACCCACGCAGAACCTATTGGATCTCAAGTCAGCATCTCTCCAGATAAGGTGTTGGGAAAACAAGGGTAGATGAGCCAGAACAAGGCATGAGACAAGAATCTTGTCAGAACTTACTTCTCAAATATGACCCCCAGCACATCCTCCACGTCCCCAAACTCCCCTCGGCCAGTGATCCGGGCCAGGCAGTCGGCCGCATACCGCAGATACTCAGCCGCGAGCACCGTGTCCGCGTCCATACCCTCCTCGGGAGTGGCCTCTTCCATAAACTCGTCCAAGTGGTGACGACACTTGACCAGGAGCTGCCGCTGCCGCTCCGTTACCCCGAGCAGATCCTGTAGATCGACGGGCATGGATGTCATCTTCCCAAAAGATCCCACGAGGCTCTTCATCACAGCATGGATACCCCCGGGATCTTTGTTCTCCGATGTCGACGTCTGAGCCTCCCTACACGAGATGGACACGAGCTCAGCCGCTGCTAGCTTGGGGGCCATGGCCTTGACGCCGATCCGAAAATCCTGAATAAGGGCCGCCAAGTCCTCCACGCCAACCGCGTCCCGCTTGTTGACGACAATAAGACAGTCTTCGGCCCCCGCTGCCAAGTCAAGGGTTTCTTCATCGTATTGCAGAAATGGTCCGCTGGGGCCTTCCTCAACCGATGCGAGGACAATGACGAGGTCCGACTCTAGGGCTTTCTGCTTTGCTCTGCGTATTCCTTCCTCCTCCACAGCTCCTATTGCGCCACCCCCAGCCCCGTTGATCGTCCGTGAGCCGGTGGATCGGAACCCAGCCGTGTCTGCAAAAGAACATAAATAGCCACGGATGTCCAGGCTGGCCTCGATTATATCTCGAGTTGTGCCAGCCTCCCTGGATACTATGGACGCCTCACGTCCTACTACGAGGTTCATGAGTGAGCTCTTGCCGACGTTGGGTGGCCCCAGCAAGGCGATTCGGATCCCGTTCCTCAGGAGTTCACTGCGTTGGCTACCCTGCTCGTGCAGCTCGATGCTGTGTAGCATCCTCGCAACCTGCGTCGTCACATTTTGTAGCAACTCTGCCTGAGACTCGTCGAAATGCTGATCTTCCGAAAAGTCAATCAAGGCCTCAATCTCTCCACGAGCGAGTAAAAGCTGTTCTCTCCAGGCTTCGTACTGCCGGCCCAGGACACCCGAGCTGCCACGTACGGCTGCACGACGTTGCTGTTCTGTTTCGGCAGCAAGAGTGTCGCTCAAGGACTCTATTTGGGCCAGGTCAAGCCGGTCATTGAAAAATGCGCGCTTCGTGAACTCGCCAGGTTCTGCATATCGAACACGCTGAGTCGTGGAGCAGCGTGGAATGGCAGAAAGCACTGCCTTGACAGTGGCAGGTCCGCCATGAACATGAAGCTCTAGGACGTCCTCACCTGTGACGGTCTTTGGGTTGGGGAAATAAAGAACGAGAGCTTCCGCGTCCAGGACGGTGTGCCCCTTTTCGACTGATGATGGGTCAAAGAGAGATCGCACGGTTGCGTATCTGGGCTTTGGTAGTAGCTTCCCTGGACATAATGATTTATAAACCTTTGGTTCAGTGTGAGTAGAAATCCCGTGGTATCATAGGGGTTGCCCACTTCGAGACATGATGGGCCTGATATACGGATGACTGCAATGCCAGCTCGTCCTTGAGCAGTAGACAATGCATAAATTGTATCATCAGTAGCTGGCAATCCCAGGTGCTCATCTGAAATTTGTGTATGCCATGTTGGCTGCGAAAAAGCCCGTAGAAATCCTGGGTTGCGAAATACTTGATGTGGTGGTGAAGCTTGATGAGCAGGATTGAGTGTGGCTGGTATCGAGGCTCGTGAGAGGTTAGACACACAATTGAGTCTCCTCAGGCGGAGACTACACCTAAGCATGAGCAAGATTATCGTGTAAGTAGTTGATATATGCAACAGATTTGAGGCATTGGCCTAAAGGAATAGATTCTGTGGATGAGATGATGAGCATTGAAAGATCTAGACTAACGTTAGCATCTAGGCGCGTTTGTGAAACGGCTTTGTAGGGCCAATGACGCCTGAGGTTACGGCGCTGTAGCGGCCTCAGGTGGGGGGTTAAACGCCCGGAAGCCTCCACTGCCTAACGTTAGGTACTGTACTCCGTAGGTAGGGTTTCATCAATCTACATAAGTTACTCAAATATGCGTACGGTGAATAGAGGAAATCTACTAGTCTTACTATGCGAGCTTTCTAGAACGATCGAAGTATAGCTTCAACTAGTGAAAGCGTGCTGTCTGTATGTGATTCTCTAAACTGTAGCTCCATCCCCCCCCTGGTTCTCATAATGGTTCTCATAACTTACCGTCCGAGTTCTTATAGTGTTTCTTAACCTCAGAGTGTCTAATTGTATAAAGTTACAATCAGTTATATAAGTTAACTTATAGGTATCCCCTAGTTAAATCATTGTAGCACGGCTTCACCAGCACGAAGTAAAATGTATGAGCTTAGCACCGCGTTTATATCTTTGCCAGCTTCACAATTGGTAATTTTACTATCTTATTTTGCATACTGTACCTTCTGATGTTGAACTCAACATTTGCTGATGTTAACCCTGCCCTTGAATCCGTCATGTCGTACGTGTCAATCTCAAGATCTCATCCCATTTCATTCTTACCCTGATGTTCCCACAACACGCCTCTTAAGACGAAGCAAATGTCTCAATGAACTTGGCAAGCTTCTCGGCGCCCTCCAGCGGGATCGAGTTATAGTTAGAGGCACGGATACCACCAACGCTGCGGTGGCCCTTGAGACCAGTCAAGCCCTGAACGGTAGCCTCCTTCAAGAAGGCCTTCTCAGTACCATCAGTGTCACCATTCTTGGTGACGCGGAAGCAAATGTTCATCCTTGAACGGACGCTCTTGTCAGGGACAATCTTGTAGACGTTTGGTTGAGCCTCGAGGGCTGCGTAGATGAGCTGGGCCTTCTTGTTGGCCACGCCCTCCTGGCCATCAACCTTGTCAGAGTAAGTACGGAGCAGCTTCTTGAGAACCTGACCGGCAATGTAGACACTATCCAGAAGTCAGTGACGGAGAGAAGGTCAAGTTATGTAACGGACTCACTCAAAAATGCTGAGGGTGTTGTAGAGACTGTTGTTCTTGGCAATGGTCTCGTACTGGAGGATGATAGGAGGAATAGGAAGACCCAGTTTCCGGAGGAGGGCGGCGGGAGGCTGAGGGGTCTTGGGAGGGAGAAGGTTCTTCTTGATTACCACCACAGTAATGCCGGTAGAGCCAAGGTTCTTCTGAGCTCCGAAGAAAATAACAGAAAAGTTCTTGACGGGGATTCTTCGAGAGAGAATATTGGAGGACATGTCGGCTACCACGATAGGGCCCTCGCCATCAGGGCCCGGAGCCAGGGACTTGGGAAACCCAGGAAATTCCACGCCGTCGACCGTCTCATTGTCGCAGTAATAGACAAGAGCAGGATTCTTAGAGAGATTCCAGGTGCTCTCATCAGGGATCTTGCCGAATTTGCCATCATTGATCTTGCGAGCGTCGGCAACAATGTTGACGTGCTCAGGGCCCAGCAGTCGCTTGGCCTCCTCAGAAGCCTTCTGCGACCAGCCACCAGTGACAATGTAGTCAGTCTTGAGCTCCTTTTCAATGGCGGTGCGGAGTTCCTCCTCCACAGAAGGATCATCCTCAGACTTGTTGAGCGAAGCAACAATCTGGGCCTTCTTCTTCGTTACCCACGCACCAACAAGGTTGTACATGGTAGCAGAGAACTCGCCGGTACCGCCGCCCTGCATGAAAAGAACCTCATAGTCCTCGGGGATATCGAGGTAAGTGGCAAGGTCAGCCTTGGCCTCATTGATGATGTTGGCCGCTAGCTCAGAACGATGAGAATGCTCGGCGATGCCCAGTCCAGTGTGATTATAGTCAACCAGCGCCTGCGCAGCCGTCTCCAGCACATCGGAGGGAAGAAGTGCAGGACCGGCACCAAAGTACGTGATTTCAGATCGAGCAGGCATGTTGTTGGTTTGGTCTGGTGAAGGCGTGAATATCTAGGAAGAAAAGATGGAGTTTTCTTGAGAGTCGAGTTTACAAAAACTATTTATAGTGAGTCATCCAATAAGAAAGGCCCCCACGAAAGACGCTCAACAGATGACTTTTGAGAGGTTATCAAGGGACTCAAAGCACTAGAATACCTACATGAAACATCCTTTCCCCTTCTTACACAGCGTGATCATTGGTGAAGGCCATATAGTGATGGTATGGAAACTGCGTTCTTCATTCCCTAGGCCAAAAGGGTCTATGACTCCGCACAAGCTCGCAGAGCGTGGGATGCTGAGGCCGGCCTCGGAGGCGCATCCTTTGAAGTGAACAAGACACATCAAAAGATATCCACGGATATGAGGATTTATTAACTACGGGTATTAAACTGCGGTTGTGAGGGGTCTTGAAACTAAAGCAGTCAAAAGCCTGTGCTTTTACATGGGTGTCGATAGAGCATAGGGTTCTGGGTGCAGCGTGTAGTTATGCCTGTTGCTTCAAAGCTATCTCTGCAGTTGTAAAACTAAATATAGCGCTGATTCAACTGAACAATCGATACCACTAAGATGATATATCATCAGCAGTAAGGCAACAACTCGAACTCACTCAACCTTGCAATGAGTTTCTCTCCAGAAGGCTGTCTCACCAATAACCATGTCATCATGTAAACTCTTCAATCGGGAAGGCGGTGAAGCGGTATATCCGCGGCAGAATGGGAGGCTGCAGGTCCCCAGCGCAACCAGGCGACGAAGCTTTGAGCTGCCTGGTGCTTCACCTTCGACTCCATCCCGACCTCCAGTAACAACCAACGCCAAATCGACACCACACGAAGCCCTCTATCTATATCTCATCCACGCCAGCACCTTCGCTTCGAACCCTTTCTCCGACCCGATCTGGCGCGAAGCTGCTCGAGCAGCTAATCTTTCATCATGTTTAGAAACAACTACGACAACGATTCCGTTACCTTGTACGTCACCCAAGCTTCCCTAGCTATGCCCCCAGCACCTCGACCAAGCTAACTCTTCCAAGCTCGCCCCAGGGCCGAATATTCCAGATTGAATATGCTGCCGAGGCAGTAAAGCAGGGTTCAGTTGTTGTCGGAATCGCCAGCAAGACTCACGCAGTGCTCTGCGCCGTGAAGGTACTGCCGTCACCATCCCATTCGCCCAACTATGCCGAATCATTGCTGACCCCACCTCCTGCAGCGCAATGCTGAGGAGCTTTCCTCGTACCAGAAAAAGGTCTTCACCATCGACGAGCATGCTGGCATCGCCATCGCCGGTCTCACCTCAGACGCCCGTGTCCTCTCCAACTTCATGAAGCAGCAGTGCCTCGGCCACCGACTCACCTACGGCCGCGCCATCCCCCTCCGCTCTCTCGTCGACATGATCGGAGAGAAGGCCCAGATGAACACCCAGCAGTACGGAAAGCGACCGTACGGTGTCGGTCTGCTTGTTGCCGGTGTGGACGAGCGCGGACCCCACCTGTTCGAGTTCCAGCCCTCGGGCATGACGGAGGAGATGCTCGCCTTTGCCATTGGCGCGCGCAGTCAGATGGCCCGGACGTACCTCGAGCGCAACATCGATGCCTTTGCCGACTGTTCGAGAGAGGAGCTGATCAAGCACGGTCTCAAGGCACTGAAGGAGAGTTTGGTGCAGGACAAGGAGCTTACGGTGGAGAACACATCGGTCGGTGTGGTGGGTATCAACACAGAGAGCGGCAAGAAGAAGGTCGAGCCCTTTAAGCTGTACGATGGATTCGAGGTACAGCCGTGGATCGAGAGCGTTGGTGAAAGCCAAGGTGGCGCAGAGGAGGGCGAGGGCGAAGGCATGGACGTGGACAGCTAGACAAGTAACAATGAGGAAATGCACGAGGCGTCGGGTTGCTAGCTAAATAGATCATGTACAATTACACGCTGCAGAGGCAGCACTTGATGGGTCTCACGTTCATTCGGTTGAAGCCAATACGTTTTAAGTCATAAGTTCGTCTATTCATGGAAGCGCCAGTCTATATCCAAAAGGTATCCAGAACGCGGGAGTAGAGATATATCCGCAAAAGTCACCATAAATGCGCCCGACCCTCTGGCCCCAATATCCAAACCCAGAGGCTAGCGATCCGCATTTTCCGATACCTACTGGTTGCCCCATTGTAGCTGGTAGATGGAATCTGATACCTTGTACTCGCGCAACGCCTTGATGGCGCCCTCGGGGGTCTCGGAGGTGACAAGGATGTCCTTGTTGGCGGGCTTCACGAAGCCCTCGTGGGCAGCGCGATCCATCCACTGGACGATACCGTCCCAGTAGCCTTCAATGTTAAGCAGCACAATTCCGCAGCTGTGGATCCCAAGCTGGTTCCAAGTGGTGGTCTCAAAGATCTCCTCCATGGTACCGAAACCGCCACTCAAGCCAATGAAACCACTGCCGGGGCCACCAGCAAAGACCTCCTCGGCCATGAGCTTCTTTCGTGTGTGCATGTCCTTTACCACTGTAGTCCGACCGTAGATGGCCTCTTCGGGGACGACGTGGTTGTTGCCATTTACGGTTTGGTAGGTACCGTCTCGCTCGTACTTGACCAGCGCTTCGGGGATGATGCCGTGGACTGACTGCGGCCCGTTGATTGCGCACAGCGTCTTTGCCACCTCGCCCATGAGGCCAACGGTGCCGCCTCCGTAGACTGTTCTCCGGGGTTAGTTTCTCTGTGTCATGATGCATGCCTCTCATGGGAAGCCGGACGCTAACGGACGGTCAGTCGGTCGGTCCCGACCGATCAGCCAGCGTAAGCGGGAATGACTCACCTAGGTCAATGTTGTTCGCGGCCATTGCTCTACCAAGTGCACGAGCAGCTTCAATGTGAGCAGGACTCGCACCCGGGGCGGCACCACAGTAGACGCAGACCTTGGTTCGGGCGTTGCCAGTGGAGGTGCCGACAGACTCGGTCGTGAGGTTGCTATCAGCAGTCATGATGGCTTGTTGAAGTGGGTATGAGGCGCAGCTATGTGAAAGTGAAGATGTTCTCTATTAGACAAAAAGCAGCGGCAAAAGGTCGTAGAGAAATAAGCAAGTTCTTGTAACTTCGAAGTTATAAACAGTGTTGTTGTTTGTGTTGAGTTGAAGAATGAATGACGGAAGCGGTTGACGACGCTTGTCTCAGTCAGGAAGCTGTGGCGAAGAGACAGACTCTGACCAGAAGTATCTGTAGGTGATTGCCGTGGTAGATATGTAAGATAATAGTCGAACCAGTTCAAGATCAACAAAGGAGAGGAAAGAGAGTTGGCCCAAGTTGGATGGCTAGGAGGTTATATAAGAGTTGAGAAAGCGGTCCGTCCAATCGTTGATGGAATTCTGGGGAGCCACGTAGTGTACCCCATGTAAGTCGTGTTACTGCAAGTGGTTAACGAATGCGTTGCCACTGGACAATGGAATAGCCGGAAGAGGTCAGCTGGACACGATTGGGACAAAGGGACGATTCTTAGGCGAGTCTAGCCTGACTCATATTGGAAAACCTTTCGTTGATGCGTCGGCTTTTACTTATGTATTACATATGATGGAGGCTTGACGGCTCGGGGATGGCAATAGGCCGATGCCAACCGGGCGGAATCGATGGTCCTTTAAAGGCTGGCCGACATTTTCTAGTATTATGCTGAGACTGTCATGATACTCCTCTAACTGTGAAGATGAGGTCAATAACAGTAGTTATATTCACCTCATGTATCCATAGGTACCTAGGTAGTTGTTAAACTCACCGCATGCCCTGTAATGTAGCTCCGGGGCGGCTACAGTACATACTCCACTCTACTGCAACGTGGTTCAGCATCGAGCCGACAGCGGCCAGCGAAAGAGCCGTGCTTCCCAGCCAATCGTTGATTCGTGGCTTTCTTCCCCCCAGCACGTCAGTTACATCAGCCACTCTCCGACGAGGGGATTTCCATGTCCTCGAAGCTAGACAACTCTAGCCAACCTCTACACATTTCAGCAACGACCTTGACTTCAGCATCAAGGCACTACCCGGAAACGCCATCCGGTTCAAGTGTATCGAGCTTTGCTTGTCGTGCAGATTAGCCAAGAGCGATACCCGCCATGGCTGAAGCTCAAGTCTTGCCCCAGAGGCAAGCTGCCCAAGGACAGCAGCAGCAAGGAGGAGGGTTCGGTGTGAGTTGTCGCGAGAAGCAAGATATGATCCGATCAAGAACAATCTAACCGTGTGTCTTTTGCGCACAGGGATTTAGCTTCAATAAGCTCCTCCTCGGCGGCGCCGTCTACTTTGGTATCAATGCGGCTCTCAGCTACGCGACCAAAAAAGACCAACGAGCCGTTACCGTGAACCACCCTGAGACGGGCGAGGTACTCAAGGTTCCCGGAAACACCGAGGGCATTCCTCCATTCGAGCTCCGTCCCAAGGATCTAGACGAGGGCGCAGTATACCGCACGTTTCCTCAGAACATTGCGCCTATCTGGCCTCAGGATAGCCATGTCGATATCGTTGTGACACTTTCTCCGTCGTTCAATCCGACCCCAATTTCTGAGATTACGGAGGAATACCAAGTCTTGCAGGAGAAGAACTTCCATCTCAGCAACAGTTCTGATAAGCGCACAATCGAGACCAAGTTCACGGTTCCAAAAGCCATCCAGCACAATGGCACCCTATGGGGCCATTTCTATATTGGTCTTCACGGAAGTAATCTCGACCCAAAGCAGCCCGGCTTCGATTCTGCCAAGGCCTATTACTTTGCATGGCCTCTGACTCAGTACCTGCCCAAGAAGAAGGTTGCAAAGACGCGACACTTGCTTGATGATCTCCCAACTCCTGATGTTGAAGAGCACGAGGAAGAGGAGACCGGCCCCGTCATTGCTAACTACTATCACCCAAATGCCACGTTCTCTTTTGTCCCTGACTTGGGCGTGAAGAAATTTGACTTGATCGCTCCTCAAGTCCGACAGTACCTGCGCCTCGAGTCTACGGGTGCTCGGGATGGAACTGGCAAGAATGGCTGGTACTGTATGTTCACTCCTCTAGCCCTGTCACAATGTGAAACTGACCATGATAGACCCGGTTTTGTTTGTCAATACATTTTGGCAGCTTACGAACCACATGACTCTTCTCAATGACACGGTCACCGAACTTCCTCTACGCATCGATCTTGGCAACTTGGCTGGCTGGCAGTTTCATCTTATGGCAACACTCGAAGCCAACTCTAAGGAGTCCGCTCGACAGGCTGCTTTTGGCAGCTCTCTTCCCGGTGGTGGCGATGGCTCGGAAATTGAGATGATCAAGGAGGTGTTCATCGACTCGAACCCCATTCTACTCGGTATCACCATCGTTGTCAGCATTGCGCACATGATCCTCGAGACACTTGCTTTTGGATCTGACATTGCCCATTACCGCAAGAAGAAGGACAATGTCGGAATTTCAGTGCGCTCGATTCTGGCCAATGTGTTCATGCAGTCGGTCATCTTCCTCTACCTCTTGGACAACTCGCAGAACACCAGCTGGATGATTCTGGGTGGCCAGGTAGTGGGTATCGTCATCGAGTTCTGGAAGATCACTACGGTCGTTAACGTGCGCCTGCGCCCCAGTGCGCCTGGATCTTTCCTCCCCTACACGATTGCCTTTGAGGACAAGCAGAAGTTGACCGAGACCGAGGAGAAGACCAAGGAGTACGACGAGATTGCCTTCAAGTACATGTACATTGCTGGCGTGCCTCTTTTGATTGCATACGGCATCTACTCGCTCATGTATGAGTCGCACAAGTCGTGGTACTCGTACATCATTACGACCCTGGTGGGATCCGTCTACGCATATGGTTTCCTGATGATGATTCCATCCCTCTACATCAACTACCGTCTTAAGAGCGTTGCGCACATGCCCGCCAAGGCCATGATGTACAAGTTCCTCAACACCTTTATCGACGACCTGTTTGCCTTTACCATCAAGATGCCATTCCTGCACCGTTTGGCGACTTTGCGCGATGATGTCATCTTCTTTGTGTATATTTACCAGCGATGGGCGTACCGCGTCGACTATTCACGTGTCAACGAGTTTGGCCAGGGCGGTGAAGAAGAGGGCATAGATGATAAGAAGGCGAAGGATGAGGCTAAGGAGATACTGGTTGAGGATGTCAAGGCGGCTGAGGCAAAGACCAGTGGTGTGCATACGGGCGAGGCTAAGAAGCGCAAGTGAAGGAGGTTTCCAGGCTGCTAGGAGGGGCCAGTTTTGGTGAAAAGGCGTCAGGCTGATAGCCAATATCTGTACAGGAGTCGCTCAGTTTTGAGGCTATAGTCTTGTATCTGTATCTCTAACGTTGGATTAAATAACGTTATAATCCATGCAACATTGTATAACCTAAACTTTATAGCGGATGGGAACTCTTACACTTTTACTTGCACCCTGATTGCTTTTTATAAACCAGACGGAAGATTAACTAGATATACAATCTGCAATTGTTTTAGGAGTGCCACTCTATCAAAGTCTACGAGGATATACGTTATGTATTTACCTTGTAATACTCGGTCTTGTAAGGAGTACAACTAACAAATACGAGGTACTAGACTATTTACTACGTACCTAGTTACCTAGGTAGGTAGGTAGCTAATAAGGGGTAATGGAACTCAGCGAGGTCCAATGTCACAGCTCCTCCGTGTACAGCCTGTACAGCCCGGTTGAAGGCCCACCAGATAGCGTCATGGTTATGGCCCCGCCGGCTTCAGGGACAATTCAGGGCATTACAGGGTTCAGCTTTGGGCGTTGTGACTAAAAGGACAGGGGAGAGACCAAACGTGGGTGAAACTGCCCGACATCAGGTACCCAGCCACAACAGCCCCATATCGTTGTTTTGCGGACAGAAACTTACCATCAAACAGTCTATCACTTTTAAGAAAAACCCCCCAGGTGGGTAATTGACACAAGTTAAATAGCAGATCAGTAATCTACGTTATTCTCCTATTATATAAAACCACAGGGCCCTATCTACTCCCGAGACCCCTAGCAAGACTTCACTCCGAATGTCCCGGCGTCCTGCACAGCCTCACCAGGACTGACGCCGTCTCACGATACTTTCCAGGGCAGCTTAACACCCCTGCTCTCGTCTCTGACACCTTCTGCCAAAGTGCTCAGCCTCATTCATCTTGGATCGAGTATTAAAAACAGACATTCCTCACATCAGCCGCTCAAGCTCGTCGCCTTTTTCGAGCCGGAGTCCGGTTCGAGCCGACGACGCTCATGTGCGGTTCTCAGTCGCTTCAGTCCCTCGCCCCGCGACGACGACGACGATCGATATATTCTCGCCATCTTCAGCCACCTTTTGCTTCGTGCTCGGCTACGGAAATCGATAGCACCCGACCCCGCGCTCCGAGCTCTTGGGGAAGACGCCGTTGCGGCTGACTGAGCAAAGCCTCGGTCTCTTCTCCTCCCTCCACCGAATCATGAGCAGCCTCGACTCGGTCGGGTCATTGCTTGCGGCCATTGCCAACATCACCGCCCAGGGACTACGTATCCTCAGCTTGGCCGACAAGAGCCAGTGGGGGCCCGACGAACACGAGCAGGTCCGCGCCCTGGCTACGGTGCTTGACGAGGCCAAGAAGGACTTTCAGGAACTGTCGCCGCTGGTCAATGGCCAGATCTACTACGAGACTGATCGCAAACGTAGGTCCATTGGGTGCATCGGAGAGAGATCGCAAGATGCCCGGCGGGAAGGCTGACACTTTCTTATGCTGACTCGTTTACCAGATGAATCCGTCGAGGAGCTGCGAGCTTTGAGAGCTCAGTTTGTAGCTCACATAGAAAACATCAGAGAATGGGGTCGTTCAGGCGGTCCCATTAACCCCATCTGGGTCCGCGAGACACACCATCTCCAGCGGAAACTACACAGATCACAATGTCGAGCGGCGCGACGCATCTACAACTCGGAGAAGGAAGCTTCCTCGCGATGTCTAGGGGCGTTTCTCGTACACCGAAAGCAGCGCGAATGGGCTATAAATCGAACCGTGCCAGATGAGGGAGAGTACATGCGGAGATACCGAGAGGAGCTGCGCCTGTGCAACAAGATAGGGTCGTTCAAGCGGTTCGGCGAGCGCGACATCGCCTTTGTGTGCGACTACTGCGACGGCCATATCGTATGGGAGGACATCGAAAACATGCCCTCGATTCGAACGTTTCAGGAGGCTGCTGCGTCACCGATCTTGACCCTGTCACCGACGACCGATAACCCACACTGGCAAGCAACCGGCTTCACCCTCACAGAGCACCAGGAGAAGCAGGTCGTCTTTGCGCCGGTCGCTATCGCGAACCATGTGGCACCGCAGCATCGCGACTGGCTGGCTGGTCTGCTGTGCCCGTACTGCGAGGAGGATTCCACGGAGCCCCAGGAGCAATACGATGAGGAGGATGCATATCGGCCAGAGTTGGGCTACGAGGACATGGCTGCGTTTCAGGAGCATCTCGAGTGGCAGCACACGGTTACTGCGCCGACATCACAGGCACCGGCGCCTTCAAATAACTGCATGGTGATGTAGGAGAGTGGCGTGGATGTCTTCGACACGACATGTGACCTTTTATGAAGAGGTTTGGGTAGAAAAGCTAGCATATGGAGTTTGGAGTCTTTGGCACGATGCGCAAGTATCCAGTCGCTGTGTGCAAACGGGATGGTCATGATTTATAGACTTGCTAAAGCAGGCAGAAGCTTAGACTGGAACAGATTATTATCGACAGCACGCAATGCCTCATTGCCATCTTCCTATCTCGTCCGCCGCTTGCTGAAACACGTGCGCCTTCAAACATGACCTCCTTTACAGCACCTGTGCCGAGGTAAATCATCAAGATATCGTTTGCATTCCCGAGTGCAGGTATCATACAAGTTACAGGCGGAAACAGCTCGCTTGCTTCAGAAGAACCGCCAATACAAGAAGAAGAGGATAATGAACCCAAGGCCCGCAAATGGGCCGTACTGCTTCAGGAGGAGCTCCCAGTTGATCCGGACTGCAGCCCGGCGGTACTTCTTGCTGTCGTCCCGCAGCCTCGAGCTGATCTCGCCCATGCGCTCCAAGTTGTCCCCACGGTACAGCAGATCCTCAATGTTCTTGGTCATGACCTTTGTGACGTCGCGCAGCTCATCGTTGAGGCGGTCGAGGTTCGCCGAGGCTCGCGAGTCACCATACGTGGTCTTTGTCTTTGCGATGAACGTGTCAAACTCCATGAAGGCGTAGGGCCGCAGCGCCGGCGAGTGGACCTGGGAGACGGGGTAGGTGGTGGTGAACTCGCGGGCGAGGTCGGCGAGGTAGGTGAAGGCGAGCTTGCGCGGGTACGAGGCGGCACAGATGGTGAGGAAGACGATGTCGGAGTCGATGAGGTAGTGGAGGGTGTGCGCGGCCGTCTCGATCGAGGCTTGGGACTCGGAGTTGCGGGTGAGCTTGCGCAGGACTTGCCGTACGTTTTGCTTGGCCTCGGCGAGGGAGGCTTCGGCCTGGAAGGGTTGAGTGTGTGGT
>JADDON010000198.1:0-25167 GCA_017140175.1 Fusarium staphyleae
TCGATCCCCTCGATCCCCTCGACCCTAATCCGGCTGACCTTCCTAGATTGACATATTTGTCTTCTGCAAAGGACCCTAGTCATACGGCTTCACTAGGAGGAGGAAATAGTCATCTTCTTCCTTTGGCAGCTGCAAGAGAAAGTGGTCTCTTAGGAATAAGTGGCTGCGTTGATAATTGGGTCAATTGGTTGAGGCCGGAGAGGAAAGAGGTCATAAGGAACTAGCATTGAAATGCAGTTATAGTCGACTTCTGCAGCTATGGCTGTTATTCCTTCTTTTCTTTCCTTTCTACTGTGGCTACGAGACTACGATCAATCCCTCCTATTACAAGAGGCCTAGGCTACCAGTCAGCTGCTGCATTAATTGATCAGCTAGCTAGAAAAACGTAACTATAACCAACCTCTGCATCATACCGTTTCAGTATTCTTTCGATTCTCAGACCACTGGCCAGCACGGGGATAATTATCATTGCATTCTGCTGTACCTTTTTATAGAATCAGAGATTGACGATCTACAGGAGAGGTCAACGACTTACTCACGTTCATAGCAATACAGATCACGGTTGAAATGGAACTAGCTTAGCGTGCAATCATCTATCCCTGATCTCAATCGCCTTTAGCTACAGTTAACCCTTGACTTCGACTTTAACTTCGGAGAGGCTGCGAGGCCACGAGGCTACGAAATCTCCTCTCTACTCAATAACACCCAATGGCTACAGGAGGACTACAACCCTTCCTCTTAGATATCTCTAAATAGACCCTAACCGATAATAACGATCATAAGGGCTTAATCAATTGGTTAGGGAGAGGACTAGGCTGGCTGTATCAGCTGGGTCTACCACTCTTGCGTTGGCAGCTATAAAAAATATATCTTAAGGATAACTATCATAGTGTCTCTATTACTATTGGGGCAGTTGACAGCGTACTGATGGAGATAGCTTGGTCAGGATGAAGACAGCTTTTGCGAAGGATAGAGGCCAAGGAGGGATAGGCCACGAAGGAGGCCGCCGTCACGAGGGGTCGAAGCTATCAAATGAGTCATTAGATCAACTGATCAATTAACTAATAAGAGGTGGCTTTAAACAAGCAGATTCTCTGCAGGAGGTCTTAAGAGAAATATCAATAATATAGGAAAGCTATCTTACTGACATAACGAAACAAAACAAAATCTCCCAATTCTCTTAACCAACACCTCGCCCTTTCCTTAAAATAAGCCATTACAGACGTCAGCAGTATTATTCTCAGGTGATATAAAACTTACTGTCCACGCCGTTATTCAAATGTGAGCTCGATACAGAGAATATAGTCATCCTACGGCCACATACTCGAGGTTCGAGAGTACCGGGTCCGCAAATTTCTTCCCTATCAACTTTCAATATTTGGGTATTATCAAAATATAGTTGCAGCATCTTCTTATAGGGTGGGAATAGCATCTCCAACGAGCACACGACATTCCTCAACCTCAAGAAGGATATTACACCTTCTTACAGCAGCGCCACTAGCACAAATAACCTAAATAGCAGTAATAATACTTTTTTATTAGGTAGCTATAAAGCTAGATAGAAACCTATATATTATTCTATAGCTTGGCTTACCCTTATAGATACGCCTAATAATAGGAAGTTTATTTCTCCTGCTAATGTTAGGCAGATAGAATATCGCAAGGCTAAAGGCTCAGTTAAGGAGCTCGTACGGGGGGTTACGACTCGAATCTAAGGGGAAAACATTCTCATAATGGCTTCAATTCAGCTCATCGCGGGCCAAACATTTAGTCAACACACGATTTAGAAGACTTAGAGCAGTATAGGGGCCTATATTAATCTCCATAATCCTACCCTCGCTCGCTCTATCGAGTCTCTCGACGAGATGTTATCCGGCAAGAACATAGCCAACTCGGCTGTCAAGCGGAAGCTGCTTGCATATCCGAGCAGGGGACTGTGGCTCCTATACTCTATTTAGCTTATTCCTTCAATAACTTAGAAGCTTATTCTATTGCAGTTTTGACTTCCCTCCAACAAACCGCTTTATGTCTTTACATATCAGAATAAATAAATTTTAGATTTATCCTTTGAAAGATGGGGATTGTTGTCTTTAGTGTTTCCAGCCGACTCCATAACTGCTTGTATATTAGTTATAGCCTCAGAGGCGCTCTTGGGCCGACTTATTGCCGTTCTTCTCATCCAGGCAACAGTCTCGGTCCCATACTGGTCGACATTTAGAAGCCGGCCAAGATCAACGTGAGTAAAGGAAGACAAAAAGAACTAGAAAAAGGGTCTAGGAAAAGGTCTAAGGGTATACAGAAAGCGCGCAAAGATAGTCAGCTTTCTCTATGGGACCAGTTTCACAACTTAATAGTCTCACAGCGCGACCAAGTTTTGGCAGTCATCGCCGAGTCGAGCCAGTTCAAAGCCGTTAGAGAACAAATAAGATACTGAAGAATACCTTGACCATTGGTAGTTAATAGGATGGACACCTTCTTATTTCCCATTCCTCAGACACAAGGACGTTATCGTCGAGGTTTGTTACTAGCCTGCCTCTTATTCCCCGTTACAGCACCACTAGATATAATCAAGAAGTCGAGGAGCAAAGAGCCCCTAGCCAAGGGCAAAAGCCAGTATTCGCAGCTCGCCCATCTCAAAAGCACAGCGTCGGAAGATAGGCCCTAGTCCGACCATATTATTTTCAGTCTCGCTTCTCTTTTTCTGCACGTACTTCAAGAGTTAGAAAACCGAAGTCCCTCGTCTTCAACGACTTACGTGGTTCCCTTCAGCGTCTCAAGTTTGCGACGATTTCATGCCCTTATAGATCTCTCGTTCAATTCCTGCAATACCTGCCATTTACATCTCCCCATCATTAGAAACTGCCGGGACAACACTTGATGCAAGCCACAAGATTCGATCGACATAGTCCTAATGCTTCTCGACAAAGTCTTAGGAGGGTTGCTCCGTGGGAATGTCAACAAGGGGCACACGCTTGTCCGTAGGCTTGAACCAGACGATCTTTAGCTTCTCCTGGCGAGGTTCGGGCTTGAACACGACTAGCAGAGACATAGGCAGGGTCATGAACGGCCTTTTATAGTCAAGACATTTTTCAAGGAATAGCAGGTATAGTCCCTGAGCCTGCCGAGGATGCCCACGACGCCGTAGATAGTGTAGTTCGCGAGATGGACCGGACCGCTACTACAGCTGTCGCAGCACCATGGCCAAGACACGAACGGACTGGCTGAAACGAGCGACAAGGCTTCTTCGTCCCGAGCCTCTGGATAATCCGGCCATCAATGGCTTGACCTACGTGCTTAGATATACTTTGTGTTATTGACTCCGCAATGACGAATATCAGTGACGATCTGATTTGGAGAACATTCGCCGCGTGTATGGGTGAAGAAATGGGTTTTAGATGAATGAGTCACGATCCTGAGATGCCCGGCCGGCAGTCGCTCCTGGCAGAACGTTCTTCGTGTGTGGTATGGGCACCCTTGGTGCCACTGACTCATCGCAATGGCGATGTTTTCGAAATCTTTGGCTTTGAGGCTGTCGAGATCAGCGCGGATAGCGTCAATGTCCGGCTTCTTTATGGTCCTCACGACTTCTCCAGTCTGGCCCGCCTGTAGGGGGCAAACTACGTCGTCTTGGCACCATATTTGGTGGACGACGATGACAAAGCATGCAGGCCGGTTTCATCCAGCTATCCCCTCAGAAGGGTGGTACTACCTTTGGAAGCGAGTTGGCCTCCTCGTCTTCTCAGGGATTATGACTATCCCTATTGCCGAAGATGATAAAGTCTTCGTCCTGTGGTCGCTTCGTTGCAAAGGCCCGAATCGCCACAAAGCCAATAACAGCATCTGTGGACTTACGGCTGTTAAACTGTTTTCCCATGCTCTTCCAGGTCTCCTTATACTTGTCAGTATTGAGTTCTAGCAACAGGATTGTGAGTCGTAGAGGGCGTTCTGAGCTCCGCGCCCTCAATCTTTGTGTATTCAGGCAGAGGCGATGATAAGAGTTCGAGCTATGTTTCCTAAATCTTTAGTAGGAATAAGTGTGTTATTGATTTGCGGAGCTAGAATTGTCTCTAACTTCAGATATATACCTGCGCTAAGAATAATGCAAGAACTGGCCAAGTCAAGCAACTCAAGTCGTGCTGGCCGCGGCCGTGAGATACTTCGGATGACATTATTGTCAAGAGGCGAGATAGGTCGGATTCGGTGATAGGTATGGAGAGGGGTGAAAGAGTTGAATACGCTGGTAGGCCTTCATAGGAATGAAGATTTCGTCCCTGATGATAAAACAAGCAATGATGCCGACTTCCGTCGTTAACCCCCGACTTGTAGCCGCATATCTCTTATTATGCCGTTGAAACAAGCTTGCATCTAACATCTAACACTCAACAATAGGTACCCTAGTTAGTAGCTAGCCAAGCACAACAATAAGTTGTGTTGGTGCTTCATATCAATAGCAACAACCTCGGCGTACTCAAGCCCGACTTCGCGCGTTCCCCAGGTTCACTTCATCGAGTCCGCGACACCTGTGCGGACCGCTATGGGCCTGGAGCGTCCAGTGGGAGGGAGCGGTGGTCAGGTGTCGCCATCTTTGGGTGGCCCTTTGTATGGTCGATGATAGAAAGCGAGGGTTAAGTTGGTCTTGTGAGTATTTGTATTGTGTCAACGTCGACGTTACTTGTTCATCCCCTCTTTGCTCTAGCTATGTATTATTCGTCAGCCCGTTCGTCCCGCCAAGGGGGTAAATGTAATATTATCCAGAAAGAAGCCGTGGATGACTGGAGCTTATGGAAACAGCAGAGATGGGTGTATGTAGATCGGCCTTGTCGTTGAGCTTGAAACCCTTGCGGAACTGCATCTCCAGGTGACGAACAAGCAGCTCGCTAATATGGGTCAGCTTGGTGTTGACAGTGGCGGCTATGGCGGCATAGATCGGCGTCAACGGTAAACTGGCCACCTGGGCCTTAATATGGATTGGCAGATGTAACTCTCCAGACCTTTGATGCCAGCTTTGAGATCAAGAGTAAGGATATTTCTAAGGCCTCAGGTATGGAATACCCGTGAGGACCATACACTCACCGGTGTCCAGCCACAGCGCCATATTCAGACCGAGTCTCCCGAAGTTTCAAGCGTGGCTCTCACGCCTTGTATCGTGTCTAGGTCGCGAGGCGCCTCTGCCCACTTCCGGAAGAGGAGATAACCGTCACGAGATCGAATCCCTCACAAACGACCTAGTCGGATCACAAAGGCAGTTCGCAGAGTCGACATGACGAAGTAGAGCCTGGCACGCTGAGGCTGTTTCCTGGCGAGGGTGGCACAGATGTAGCGGATACCGTGGAGCATGACGAGAGAAGTGAGACGGAGGGCAGCGTCCAGCTTGGTGTCAGCAAGATGTATGTAGGCGGCTCAACGGGCAGTAACACGTCCACGTCTGATCTGACGTCTATCGCTCCCAGCCAGCGGCGAACTCTCTTCAAAAGCCCCCGTGAGCAAGCATGGTGTGTAACTAATAAGCCCAGCGCAATTCTGTTGTCGAAAGCTACTATAGAGACCTCGGTCGCTGGACATAAGTTATCCTGTTCTATCTATCTTCCACGATTGCCGATGTTGTATAAAGGGGTCAATCAAGTCAAGACCAAGACCAGGAACCTCATCTTCCAAGCCGACCGCCGCGCCCAACGTGACCCATCCCGTGCCAAGCAAGCCCAGCAGGAAGTCCGCGACTTTGCCCGATCCTGATCATGGGCTTGTTGAGGATATTGAAGGAAAAGAAAAGTCTCTTCTGGGCTCGAATAATGTCATTTCTGAAGGAGACGTGACGCCGCATATATATTAGACGATTCTGCCCCATTTGGTATTAGTCTGTGTGGGATTGATCGCAATCTTCTTGCCATTAACAATCTACCGGTGGAACGCATCCTTGATGTAGATCTGCTTATTATCCTGCTTGTAAAGAGCCTTGTAGTTGAAGATGATTGGGAGACCCAAGCCTACAAGGTCCAGGACGAGCCCTATCACCCAGCGCTAAAGGCTCCTCTCACGAAAGTCGAGCGACTTGCATAGCACCGGCACCGTCCTTTCTTCACCGAACTCGCCGTCTAGGGGAGTTTCCAGGCCAAGTTCGCTATCTACGTCGACCGCTTCCCACACCGCGCCGTGCGGCATGTAACAATAAATATTCTGGTAGCGATCCAGAAGGTCTTAGCTCTTTCGGTCGGCCATAGAAGAGTCCTGAGAACTATGAGGCTGTGCTGGCTGTCGGTGTGCTAACTATGATATGGCATGACGAAAGGTTGTAGAGTGCAAAGTGTAAGCAAACTGTACTGTTCTGTGTGTATGTGCGGATAAGTTAGTGTTTGCTTTGGATGATAATCGAGAGGATTGGATCATGATATCCTGCTCTGTGTTAAGGACGTGAACTCCTCATATAAAAGAGGCAATCTGGGAGTGATAAGTGAAGAGAGCAACGTTGCGCTTGTCAAGGCCAGTTGATGCGCTGTCGCTGGGAAGCAAAGCATGTGCGGATGAAGCCATGGGAGGATAAACATAGGGACTTCCTCTTCAGGTTTGGTGTGAGATGTTTCAACTCCCTGCATCTCCTCATCTTCCTCGTCTAAGACGTCGTCTTCGTCGGCATCGAAGTTAGCATCATTGACGTTAGGGGTATTTCGAGCCAGTTTTGACGGCGACTAACTGCTCTCTTAATCTTCTTGTTCACTTCCACTCTTTCCTCTCCTCTCGAGGGCAGAAAGAAGGATATGAACAGCAGTTGACTCGACGACGGCGTTGAGAGCGAGGGCGGAGCCTGTCTGGCGCTGACAGGCGGTACAGTAACAGCAGTGGACGACGCGATTGCATCTCGAAAACGACAGGGGATTTAAACATCTTCTTCATCGCAATGCAGTTCGATATTGGGCTGCTTTTTATAAGTCTTCATGGCGAATAGTTAAATAGTCAATGCCAACATACTCCAGCCGCCTTAGAGGGCTTTGTTGTGAACAACGACATCATGGGATGGGTTCAAGACGACCTCAAAGACCTATCCACCGAGGAGTCATAGAGGAGCTTAAATATCTAAAAACAGAATTCAGCGTTCCATTTGCATTGCCTCTACAAGCAGACAGATCTTGCGTAGGTCCCTTTGTCCTTGTCAAAGGGTTGGCAGTTCTCCCTCCAGTGCAGCGTGCGCTCATTCTTGGCGTCACCTGGTCGCTGGCCCCGCCGCTGCAGGCTGGGGCTGGCTCTCCTGATGCTGCTGCCGCCGTTGCTCTTGCTGCAGCTTCTCGGTTGGATACGAACTGCTATCGCCATTTGTCATCGGCCCTGAATCGGCCGGTGCCCATCCTGGCCCAGCGTGCTATCGTGAGGGCGCCCCCTTATCGTGACTGATGCGAATCTCTTCCTTGGATGAATCAAGCGCACAACTCCACTAATGGGCACATTAATTCAAAAACACTAGTGCTAGTTGATAGAAGTGAGGTAGAGCTTAGGGTTGGCGATGACACGATCGGTAGGGTTACAAGGGTTCGAGGTCAGAATAACCGATAATGTTTTGACAATCCCTAGCCTATCTATCCACCGAGACCACCTATAGACTGGCTTTACTATTTAGGATAGGCCGTTGGAGGGATTGGGGCGCAGCTCGACCTTTGCTTTGCGATTTAACCTGATCTCTAAGAGCCGACGATTAGTGTATTGCAAGCCGTGCGTTGGCTCCAATCCAAACGGAGACATTAAGAAACAATAGGTTTCCATGCTATATTGTTGCAACTTCTGAGCTAGCAACGCAGTTGCAAGAGCACACTGGCTTCCAACACGATAACAGCAGCTCAGAGACCCCCCCCTGAAATTCAAACACCTAGGCCAAATGCTATGCCACCATGTGAAATGAAAGGCAGCAGATGATATTACAATGCATCTCGCTACGAGATGTTAAGTTATCGCTTCAGGCAAGCTTGGCGGAGAAATTCAAAAGTCCGAGCCTTTACTTATAGTGCCTAGTTAACGACAGTAAGCGATTATCAAGATCGCATAGCGTCTCTGTTACCTTTTTACGGCTGCCTCGACTGAAAGGAAACCGAACATCTGGCCGTAGACCACCGAGAGTCAGTTGTATAGCCGCTAGAACATCTCACTGGCTTGAAATATAACTAGAGCTACTAACTCTATAAGAGTTCATATGCTTTATCACCGCTAGCTTTTATTATCCCAAATGGTATACTTCTTTCTGCACGATAGTCTCACATTAATTTAATGCGGACGAGTTATGGGGTGATGTCTACTAAAACCCCACCATTCTCGCGGAAAACTATCGAGGAGAGGTCGGCACCAGAGCAGTGGGCTCACAAAGATAGTCGATGCTTACCGTCAAGCCCGTAGCCAAAGGCTTAACTGGGCTTGGGTTGAGACATACGATATCGACAAAACCAGCAGCTCAGATCTAGGAGAGGCCATCAACACTATATACAGATGGTACCAGGCTGCCAAGCCGAACATATTCGTATTCAACAAAACTAACAGCGCTAGTGATCCTGCCTCAGGGTCTACGGTCATAAATAAAGTTATCTGTCGTATTAGAAATGCATTTGATGCAGGATGGAAGCCTCTCCAGACTATTATCTTTCACAGCTGGGACGACGTCTACACGAAGATGAAGAGTAATGAAAACCACAGCTAAGCAATAACTCGCACTCTTCTACCGAGTCCTAACTACGTTGCCTCTCGACACATTCACATACTCGTTAGCGCTTCTACACGTCGACGGCCGCAGATGGAACAAGCTCTGTCGTCTCCACGCGCAGTCCGCACCCTGGCATACTATATAACCCCCTACGATATTTAAAGGGGCTAGCTCATGAGTTAGATCAGGTTCATGTGAAGCAATCAATTTCTAAATGCAACCAAATAGTAGTCGCCATACACAAGCCCGTACGTATAGATGGACGAAAGGAAGTTCGTGTTTACCTGATGAATGTAAACATAGGATTCGGGACCTTAATTTAGAAAGAAGACTCGTTATCAACCGCCAAAGCAGACTTGATCATCTGGTTCATCCCGTAGGCCAATGTGGGATGCAGATTTGTCTCAAGCGCCTCGGGCTCATGGGTATCGACCGAAGATGAGTCACTCATCTCATCAATGATGTCTTTTGTCGATTCATTCTCACTGTGAGCAGAGGCATCGGGCTCTTTGGCGGTTTGAATCGAGGCCAGAGCTGGTTTTGCAGGCTGAGATCATAATACAGGTAAACGAGGTTATCGTTGACGTTACCAGAGCCGGATTGAATGATATAGACGTCCTTTTCACGAACAGAGTCCTTCATTCTCTCGGCCTAGTTGATTATATCACCACCGGCTCAGTCTGGTCCTATCCTTCGGGGGTCCCTTGTCAGCCTGACAAATATTGTCGGCTGCAGGCAAAAAAGGAGCCCGTGAAAAAGCCTTGAACGAGGAATGTGACGAGAAGGAGAGACAGGGTAGTCGCCGAGATGAGATACACACTTGTCATGGTAAGAATAGCGGCAGCTCCAAGTCTTTTTGGCTGGGATTCGATGAATGCTGTTGGATAACAGCATCTACCTTTGAGGGCTCAATGGAATATCAGAAGTCTGGCAAACTCCTCTCATGGAATGGCTACAAAGGCAAATCGAACGCCAAAAGGCTCCGTCCAAGCTTGAGGGCCGTGTATGGGGGACCGAGATAAGCCTGCTGCGCTTGGGAAAAAAGCGATTGTTTGGTATCAAGAGCTCCATGTGGGTTGTAGAAAGCAGTCCCCCTTTCCGCGAGTCTCCAGCTATGATATGAGTCTTATTTCAAGAGTCCTAAGAGGAACTCGCTGGAATCTATCGACATAGAAACGCTGCATGGTTCCCCATGGAGCACCGGATCCGCTCTCCTGATTATCATGCCCGACATCCACGTGCAGGATATATATCAGCGAGCCCCATCTTCTCTCCACACAGATAGTTACCTGACTCGAAACATAGTAGAGTAGAGAGAAATAGCTCAAGCTGAATAGCGACAAGCTGGATACTATTCAGTTTCACATGCGTCAATCATATAACTACGCCCGGCGCCAGCAGTGTCAGCCAAGACCGTTCCCGGACCTGCACCAACATCAACATCCCGCTGCTGCAGGACGTCGCCCATCCGCAACGCCAGTACCGGTAGCCCCAGCTCGTCATATCATTGAAACTCGACTTCTTGAGGCCGTAGTCAACCTTAAGAATAGTCTAGTAGAGAAATACTGACGAAGATGCCGAAGGCGAATCTAACGATCGAGGGTGTCACAATGAAAAACATGGGGGACGGCATTCACGAACTCTAATCCACAATAATACAATCGCCTACCATACTGCGTAAGTAAAAGTTATGTATCATCTTATAGTATAGTAATTAGCACTAATGGACGAGTCGACATCGAAAGATCAAAAAGCGACCTCGCTATAAACGCTTAGCCGCCACAAGCCAGTCATCCCTATAGCAACCTTTCTAGCACCTCTAGCCTCGATTTCTACGTTAACTTGCGACAAACCTCGAACAAGGTTGAAAAGTCCCTGCGGCGAGGTCGCTGTAAGTCTATAGCAGTCGTCTGGACTACTGCTACGCGATGACGGTTGAGAGACAACAAGAGCTGCGATTTCTGATATAACCCAACATTTCTGGCGTTCCTGCTCAGTCCTCATGGACCGTCCTTCAAGTCTATGCACTATAGACCTGTTCGATTAGAGCATCCCTTAGAAATATCGATACCACAGAGTAGAGACCCTAATATAAAATATAATAGGGAGGAACTTAGTCCTGAGCCCCTCGCTCCTGACCTGCGTCACTACCTATAAGTAAGGTTGGGCATTGATGCTCAAAGCGGGCGCTTCGAATACATAACGCTCAGTGATAATAGCTACCCCAGACTGTTGATCACATAGACGTCCTCGAGGGCAGGGACTGGAAGCCAGTTTTTTGCTCCTCATGCCAGACCTCCAGGCCATATTAACCAGGCTGTTGCAGAAGGACAACGACACCACCAAAGTCAATATGCGGACGGAGCTGTTTATACAGACCGAGTCGCTGGCCGCTCCTGGATGGCTAGCAAACTCCCACTCTTCTGCTACTTTTTATTATCAGCTTCTGCTGCTACTACTTCCAGCAAATGAATGCAACCGATCAAAGGTCACAGGGCAGTCGTCAATATCCTCTCGGCTACTGTTTATTGACTTAACGGAGCGTACTCTAGCCACAGAGTCGGCGGCAGTGTATTCTGGCCGGAGAGACCCTAGTAGCTCGATTGCTGACTGCAACTTTGCTCGTGCCGTTGATCATAGAACTTTCCGGAGAGATCCAGGAGTATCCGAGGTCATAATCCGAACCAGGGCGCGATGAAGGGCAACTTTCACCGCGGCAGTAATCTTTCTTAGCTTTCTTAGTTGAGGCTTCTTATCCTGAGTTCTATTTGTCTATTATTCGTATGTATTATTAGAATATTATGGAAGGGATCAGGATCGCATGAGCAGGCTTTAATAACTGACTTCCTTTTGCTGAATTCAGACAGAGCTACCGCTCCTTTGGGTGGTGAGTCGCTGACAAATGTTCGTCTCGGCTGATGTGCCCGATGTACCTCAACTTAATTGACAGAAGCAGAGTATCGTTAGCAGCCACCCACTCTCAGTTAGGAACGGTTGCGCGCTTATTGAAACGGTTGCTCTATCCGGTATAGCGCAGTACTTCTGTTCTCCCCATGTACAGGTGGGTCATTCTACACAGGTCCGCAAATCGCAGACGGTAACTAAAGCGGGCCCCCAAAGCCGAAAAGCTGTCACCAAGTTCAAGTCGATAGCCGATGAAAGGCCGACAACTCACAAGACCATCTAAGAACCACTGGTACACGAGCCAATTTCGGTAACGACCACATTGAATTGAAACATCGCCCACAATCGACTAACTATTACAGCTCGAGTACAGAGCCTGATTATCCATCCAATTCTTCTAGGCTTGCCACGATAAGGAGCATGACCACGAGCTAGAGAAAGCTAGACGGATGCAGTGGGACTGCTGACACCGCACACCCTTCTAGGCAAGATGCTATTTATTGGTCCAGTACGGGCTGTACCCTTGATTAGTAGCAGGCTAAACTGAGCATTAGACTAACTGGAGGCGATAAAATGAGCAGAATGTTCTTAACATAGAGGGGATATATCACTTACAGTATGCTCATTAATGTGAGCATATAACCAGGAGCAGATAAGAATAGCGAGCTATACTATTGTGTTTAGTGAAAGATATAGAAAGGGAGAATCTATTATTAATTAGGGAAAAGCTTACTTACTAAATACTATCTATCCTGCTATATAAGGTAAAATCTAAATTTATTTTATATAGATATATAGTGCTTAAGGGTAGGTATACTTACCTACTATCTTAATGTAGATTAATTTAAAACATTAGTTAAAATTACTATTAAAATAACTATTACTATTACTATATTATATACTTTACTAATATATTACTAAATATATTATATTAAAGTTTAATAAAGATCTACTAACTCTAGGCAGTAAAGCTTCTATTAACTCTATAGCTAATAACCTTTCCTAATAGAATAACTTACCTATAGTCTCTAGATATACCTGCTTAAAACGCAACCCTAATAAGGGTAACTCAGGTAAATAGAGAGGTATTCCTACTAGTAAATTAGCTCTAGAGGTACCTTATTAGGTATTTTAGTAACTTAAAAGATCTACCTAGTACTTTATCAGCAGATATAAATACATATAAATATATATAAAATACACTCTATACTAATTATCAGCAGGTTAGGTATAAACCCAGCTCTTACAGTAGGCACCCTTAATAGCCTATCTATATATCTTTAGCTCTCCTGGGTTAAGATTATATACTACTAGTGGGAGTTAGATAGAAACTTAGGAAATAAGAAAATTATTGGCATTAGTGACGATTTATTATATATTTAGGATATAGTTTGAGATTTAACGGGCGCTTCTTCTTAGGACATAAAGTTCGGGATACTGGTTGCTGGCTTTAACAGGGACTCAATATATATCGACTATTGCCACAGGCGGCGCGGTTGTTATTATATCCCCGGCTTCCGAGGTAGCTCCACTGCCAGGTGGTGTATCGGCCGGTGTATTGTCATCCCCCGAGTTATCTGAGATTTCCTGGATGCGTTGACGGTTAGGGATCCCAGATCCTGCACAAACCTCAAGCCTCGTTTGACATGGGCCGGTTGAGACTTATCGGGTCGATTCTTGATTGCGTGTTGGGAAGCTGCTTAGCCTCTATTCGTCGGCATAAGACTCAAAGTGAATAAGATGGCTGAACGAACCGTCATGCTGCATAACATTAGGATTGATGTAAGCTTTTTACATTGAAAGTCCACTTTCAAGGTACTTTATCCTGGAAGATTTGTAATATCTCAACATCTAACACGAGTCAATGGCCCTTGAACTAAACGCATTAATTCGAAGCTCTCGAACCGGCTCTCAGGTGTCGGCAGCAGAGCTGGCGATCCATTGTTAAGAAAACACGAAAATCAGGATGGGGAGTAACGATCCTGGGTTCTCCAGATGGTCCGCAATGCTCGTTGATACTTAGGAACCCGTTTGGCTCAAGAAGAGAGTTCAGTCTATCCAGAACTGAAGCGTTACATATGTTTGCGTTATCATGAACAAGCCATTGGCCTATTTAGAGAGCCTTAACTATGACTCCATCTAGCCACTGAAACCGGGGGTTCTCCAGCACTAGGGGGCTCTGAAGCAAAACGAGAGTCTTTGAAATGGTCTTCGTAACTTCATCACCGAAATCTCGACTTCTACTTCCGAGGACGATCATATAACTGCTACCACCTTTGAGGGCTAGATATCTTACTATAAGCCTAAATATTTCGCCGCTATGGGTACTATTGGCGGCATGCTCTTTGGTTTCGACGAACAACTGGTCGCGAGCCCCACGCATGTCTTGGTGCCACCGATAATTGTTGAAAGTGGTGAAAGGATGGACGACCGAAGTCGCAAAGCCCAGTCGACGCTCAACCGAAGCGGCTCCTGGCCGAAGGGTGTCAGGACGGCGCCGATGGCCATGACCAGAGCCGTGGCCGCGAATATCGTTGTCATCCTTCAGACCAGCCACAGCTTTTGCTCACATCACTTCCTATAACATGTGTTCACTTACATCCAGAATTGCGCCTCTATGTATATCTGAGGCAAAAATGCTCCGGCTTGGGGAAACCTCAAGCCCCATTTCAGCCACTTGAAGCACATCACCCATCAAACAACCATTCGCTACGGAATTCTCCTCAATATCATCACCTATTTCGGATCGTGGTGAATGAATGCAAATTGACAGAATGTAGGCTGGTTGACTTGGTGAAACTTGAACCGTCATTTTGGGGTGACTTGGTAGCTGCTGCTGGTATGTGGGCAAGGACTCTTCCTGAAGAGAGTGAGACAAGGGCATGTCCCCGGCGGTCGCGACGGTCCGAGTCGTCCCACATCTGACGGCTGTTTGGCACAAAACTTGGGGCAAAAAAGCAGCGGCATCTAGGCGGAGGAGAGAAGATGTGAGAGGCTCTGAATATACTGAGGACATTCCTGCTTGAGGACGGAGATGAGGACAAGGCCATCAAGACTGATCGGGATGATTCCCTCTCCGACACGAGCGAGGAGTTTGACGACGGCGCTATGAGCCCGACTCTCCTTCGTATAATAGTTCGGCATAGTTTGGGATAAAGTGGGATCATTAGTTTGGGAGCTATGACTGTTCAGCAAGCTTTGGCCGCGGCACATGATTTCGTCTGTTTCCACAGGAGCTTGATGGGATGGTGGGGAAAGTTCTTTCTCGACATAGACTTGACGCAGCTTACCGCCCCGTAAGAACAAGGCTTGATATCCCGGATATATCTCGCGACGAGCGTTCTAACCCGAAGATAACGGAATTTACCTGGAGGCACTTAATGGAATCTTCATGGGCGGTGCGGGAAGTTGATTCGGGCAACGAAGACGGGCTGAGCTATGAGGATCTCATTCTAGACATGTGGCGGTTCAGAGACCAGGCTGCAACTAACAGCGAGTTCAACGAGGATTTGCGAAGTGTAAGGATGGATAAGTAGTATGTTTCTAGTATGGAGAGACAACTACGAATATAAAGAAGTTTTGTTATCAGATCTTCGACGATGAACTCAGTCCAACAACCCTCGTATGCAACGGGCAGTCCTATGCATCAAGATCCGCAGAGACTACCTAGCATCAATAACCTCATTAATCCGCCCTAACAGCAGCAGCAGCATGATAAATAGGGCATCTCCTACGGTAACCACTTTTTTTTGACAGTTTCTTTAGCAGACTCCATATTCGAAGCACACATCTCGTACCTTAGGCGAATAGGGACCGCGGCAAAGTAAATAGCCCTAAGTGTTTAGTTCAAGGATATAAAGAGACCGATAGTCTCGGTAGCAAATAGCCAGCCGCTAACAATTCTCCTACTTATATCTCAGTAACTAAGATTATCGATATAATTCCCCAAGATACCGTATTCAACACGGGATCTCTGATAAAGCCACTGCTTTCCTCGCTTCGAGCGGCGAATACCCACTACGAAGCTCAACTATCTTAGACTCAGGGACAACTATATATATCCTTAACGACATCCGAAAGTTTAAGAAACTTAATAACGCTCCTTATGGAGAGTCTGTCTTCGCAGGCTTAAAGGACCTTCCTATCCTTGGCTTGGGAGATGCTGAAATCGAGGTTTAAAGCCTCAGCCGCGAATGCTCACTTTACACCGCGTTGCCTACTGCCCAGAGACGGGAACCAACCTTATGTCACTATGCCAACTACGGCGGCTTGGATACTGGTGGGATCAAAGGAATAATAGGGATATTATCAGACATATTGGCGGCAATCCTTTATGCAAATTGAGACAAGAACATGATCAGTATGTGCCGGAATACATTCCCAATACAGGAAATCGAGCTGCGTTTATCACAAAGCACCTTCGTTATAACTCTTGGATCGTCAAGAAGCCCAATCTAGCCAGAGCCTAAGTTTAGCATCGCCGGTAAGAACATCCAGGACCAAGAAGCCTAGAGCATCTTATAAATCACACTTTTAGTGCTCGAATTAAGGGGCCAATAACTATTGAATGTGATGTTTGTGGTTTGGCAAAGATAAAGCGTTAGGAGCATCGCGAACCGCGATAATGAAGCTTAAACCTTGGTGAACGAATCTCATTGGACTTCTATAATTATCCGGCTGGATTGCATAGATACACATAATATACTATCATCACACACCGATAATTAGGCCTCTATTGGGATTATTACTTTAAGAACCGATAAGAACCATCTCTACTTGCTATCCTGAAGCACTCCACGCAAATCCTTTATATAATATATGACGTGAAGGTTCGAACCGTTGAGACGGATAACGAGCTTCGAAAGAGTAATTTGATCAGCGCGTGGCTTATAGAAAAGGGGATTACTGTGGAAGAGAGCGCACAACATACTCAACAATAGAACGGCTCTAGAGAGCGTTCTGGGGGGGTAGTAAAAGAGAAAGTAAGACTGCTGACAATTGATAGTAAGCTCCCTGATGGCCTCTATCCCGAACTAATAAGGACTGCGATCTACCTCCTTAACCGAACCCCAAAACAGCGTCTCAAGTGGAACACACCCTATGAGAGCTTCTTTTCGCAAATTCCCCGCTCGCAAGATCAAAATCAGCCTCGAATTGGTTATATGAGGACCATTAGCTGCAAAGTATTTATATTAACTGCATCAGCATAGCTAAAAGAGAAACGCCTTCAATCAAGAATAAGCCTAAAAGCTTAGATAGGGTTCTAAGTTAGATGTAATTCCTAGAATATCTTCCGAGCGTGGAATCCGGTTATAAATATGATCTATATTACTTGAGATGTTATATTTAATAAGGAAGAGTTCTTTAATGCTGATAAGGTGCAGATGAGACAAATGATCGGTTAAGAGACCCTAGAAGAGATTCAGATATGTTTGAAAACTCTCCTAGGCCCTGAGCAGCTCGATCAAGTTATGGAACCTGTTTAAGGTCCAGACGAGTAGGAAACGCTCGAAACGAGCCTCGATAGCCTCATTGAAGACTTGCCCACGGAAGAAACATCGTCAAACAATGAATAAGGCTTAGAGTCTCCAAAGTACACTCAAGCACGTTTTGAGCTCTTTCTAACTCCACCAGAGAGCCCATCCTTAAGCTTCCTCGCATAAATCGGCTTGTAAGCCTTTAAATGGAATGAAGTACTGTCAAAGGAAGACTTACTTACGCTAAACCAAGCATTCTATGCAGGCACATAAGCGGTCCCAATTGCGAGGAAGGAGGGTATACTATTCTCGAAGGCAACGAGGAGCAGATACATCCGCGGAAGGCTGAAATCCAAGTGTGAGGAGCAAATAGGGAAAAGGCAGCTCATTCCAGACCGTTAGAAATTCCATAGGAAGAATCTACCACCGGCTCCAAGTTCCCATAGTAGTCTGAAGGATCATAGGATTGAAGCGGAATTCAAATAAGCTCAGAAAGATCATTTAGAGAGCCATAAGCAGATAGGATCTTAGTCAGAGATTTCAAGTCGCCATTCAAGGGTTCACAGCTCGGAAATACTAGACTATATGTGGGTGTTTACCTACACATTCGATAAACACGGCTATCTGCAAAGGTGTAAAGCGCGACTTGTTGTTCGAGGAGATCAGCAGTAAAAGTCAAGCATAGATGACACACATGCAGCAACACTAGCTAGAACATCATTTTAGACGCTCCTTATAATGGCAGTAAGGTATGATCTTGAACTTCTTTAATACGATGTAGTAAACGCATTTGTAAATGCATCGCTGCAGAGCGATGTATTTATGAAACTTCCTCTAGGCTTTCGGAATGGCCATAAGGAGGGAAGAGTATTGAAACTGCTCTACGGGTTGCGAATCGCGCCGCTATTATGGTAAATAGAGCTTGGAAACACACTTCGAACCTTAGGAGCCGAACCGATACCCAATGAGCTAGATTGCTATCAGAAAGACAGAGTATGTATCTTCTTCTATATAGACGATATGGTCGTCGTATCTAAGAAAGAAAATAAAGATAATGCACTGCAGATCGTCAAGTCACTACAATAGAAGTATAAATTAACCGGCGGAAACGAGCTTTAATGGTTCCTTGGAATGGAGATCATAAGAGACCGCAGTGCAAAGCTGATTTGGATAACTTAAGTTATATATTTGGAGAAAATATTTGAGCTTCGCACTGCAGATACCCCAAACGGATCTCCAATGACGAAAGAGGAGCTCTTTCCATACCATAGTATAGCAAGCAGGCAAATAGCAAATTGGTTAAAACGAGCAGTAGGGTCAGTCCTATATGCATGCGTTATAACCAGACCAGATGCTGCTTTTGGTATCTCACGCCTAGCATGGTTTATGAATAACCCAGGCGAAAAGCATGTTCAAGTAATGAACCGACTTTTGAACTACCTATTCGCAACGCGATTCTACGCTTTGCAGCTCGGACCCGGCATAAGCCTAGAGGTTCATAGTGACGCTTCTTTTGCAGACAATACGGTTGATCGCAAGAGCTCACAAGGCTTTGCAATTAAATGCTTCGGCAGCGTGGTTACTTGGCGAGCAAATAAGCAAGACACAGTCACAACCTCAACAACAGAAGCAGAGCTACTAGCACTCTCGCAAGCGGCAAAGGAGGGATTCTTTCAGCAGAGACTGCTACGCAACTTACGAGTCGAGCTTCTAACTAGCCATTTGCACCTCATTTATGATAATACCTAAACGATTGGCCTAGTCAAGAATCCTCTTCAGGTTATCTCCTGCAACAATTAAAAGCACTTTATTAACTCTCGCTTCAAGGCTGCAATAACGAAACCCAAAAACCAGACTTAAAAACGGACCGATCTTACACCCTCAGGAGCACCGGATCGCTACAGAGATATATCCGCCTAACCAAAAATCGACTCTAGAAATGGGCTGTAGAGAGAGAAGGCCTGTCACTAGATCGCTGACACCAGGCAGTGAGTGCTACCTATCATTGTCAACCTAAATCGTTATCACGTTGAAGGCTTGGGAATATCACCAGTATTAGCAGCGCTGGGGTATGAACCATTCCCAAGATATACCGGCGTCCCAGATTCTATACTGGGCAAGGAGATTGTCGGTTAATACAAAGAGTGGTCGAGAGAACTCAATCTGGCTTGTCTAGACGCCCGAGAGGAGTTATTTAATGAAATTAATGACTAATAAAGTTTGAGAGTCGACACTGCGGTATTGAAACCTCCCCGCCGACCGAGACCGGGCATGGTCGCCTAGGAATGGATAGATAATGTAAATAAACTCCATATCAAACTCTAAAAGACCTAGGGGAACTTATCAATGGTGATTAAACATTACTCAGAAGTTATATACATAAATAAAGAACCTCTTGGGTCCTATGTGTACCAGGATGAAACATATTAACAACCTGAAACCATGCATCCGACGTCTGGACAGATTAAAGCCCCCGGAGCTGGCTGAGGCAGATCCAAACTACAATGCCGCCGATAAGAAATAGATTCTGGAGGATATCACCTAGGATCAACCACAGCCTGTCGAATCTGCGGGCTGGATAACACTCTGACTTGTGCAGAAGTAGACTCTCTTGAGCCGATAGAAGCTGGCAAAAATTCCACCTGGTTAGAAGAGATAATAATCGGGCCAGCTGGCCGAAACTCAGCAGGAAGGGAGTAGGAGGATCTGAAAGGGAACAAGAAGTCATTGCGTATAGGTTCCCTCAGCGGTCTGAGCCATCCGCCTGGGACCGGTTGAAACACCAATGGTGCCGTTCACGGCCACGGTGCTGTTCTGCAAGAGGGCTGCACGGGCTCCTCGGTTCAGATTAGCGGGAGTGTGGATGCCCAGATCGAAGGGGTCTGGGGCCGTAGGCGGGATCGTCGTAGACGAAGCCATCGCCGCGGCTTGCGACTGCGTAAAGCGCAGATTGAGGCGTTTATTGGGCACTTATTAAGGATCTAGGTATAGACAGGGCCACTTTCTTAACACTTGTATGCCAAGAAAGTATGATGACAAAGGAAGGTGTGGTTGCAGTTCGCTCTGAATACAAGGCATCGATGTAGGGTAAGAGACCGTCAGGGATCCCTCTCGCCTTCATCCGCTGCAGCCACCTCTCTTTGCACACGCCATTGCAGCTTATTTAACGTCGAGGCTGATGAGACTCACAACATGGCGTGAGCGCCAAGCTGAGAAGATGTGTTCTTGTAGCAGTATGAGAGCCTGCTCTGCTGGTCGTTGCTTCCGCGCACCGAAATGGTTGGTCGGGGGAGGTCCGTGAGCCTCTACCGCATGGGAAATCCTCTCAACAACCACCGACTCCAGCATTTTACCCATCGTCGCAAGAAGCGAAATCGGTCTCCAGGCTTTCGCAATCGTATAGCCGTCTTTTCCTGGTCCCTTAAGTAGGATGATTCGAGCATGCCTCTATCGTTTCGGCATCACGCCTTCCTCCAACGAAGTCTGGAAGATGTCGAGAACGACACTCTTTACCGCCGGCCGGATCTATTTCCAAATGATCGCTGGCAGTCTGTCTTCTCCTGGCACCTTTCATAACTTCATTGCCCATCGTTGACGCTCCATCTCCCCCCTAGTAAGGTTCGGTATCATTACTGAAGCCCTTTTTTGCCGTTGCCCTTCGTCTTGGAAGTTATCTGGCAATGGTGGAAAGAGCCTATCTGACAGTTCTTTGGCTTACTCTCTATGGTTAGTGGTTGGTGTTCTGTCTCCTCTTGTGAGCTGTGGCACTTCCCAGAAGGCGGCCTCATCCCGAGACTTCATGTACCTCGCTGCTTTCCAGACGTTATCGCTGTCTGCTAGGAACTCCTTTTCATGGTTGTTCTTTCGTTGCCGTATGGTATCGTGGCATTACTTCGCCGCGGCGGTTACTGAGCCTCATCTTGAAGCCCGAGGAACTCTAACCCGCACGTCTTGCGGTCCGTGCTCGGTTTATTCCTCCAGAATGTGCAAACGTGTCGCAGCTGTGTCAGATCATCGGTTCACTATCGCTTTGCGTATGGGGATGGCTTGCCTCTCGGTAGTAAGGTCTGAACAGCTTCCGAGACCGCTCCCATGAATCTATCCGTCTACCACTGTATTGTGTTCCCAACTGACTTCTCTCTTAGCGTGTCTATCATCCTGCTATTGATCTCTTTCTCACACTTATCTCGCGACGACGTCTATTAGACCCCATTGAACATTCTACTCTAGTATTCTAGCCGGTAAAGCCCTCAGGGGTTACAAATGTAAAACCGATACTTCGCCACTGTAGAGTCGTGGAATAGAGACTATCGTTATAAGTAAAGATACCTAAAAGGAAGTGGTTTTTCTAGTTAAATCAGTTAATCTAAAGTACCTATACTATAGCTAGTTATCTAATAGTTAGCTATCTTATAAAGAATAAATTATTCCCTTATGCTGAGGGAAAGCTAAGAATTAATAAAGTTAGCTTAAGGGTATCTTATATAGCTGTAAAGCTTCTATTATATTATATTATAGCTGTATTATAGGCTTAGTTATTCTATTACATATATCTTTCCTGTTTTTTAGTATTAGTTTTATAGCTAAAAATGGAAAAAGTACCTATAAGGAAACGAGCGAATGAGGGGTAATTGTGGCTATTCTGCGGTGGGTTAGGTACAACTAAAAATGCAGAAATTCACATTTATAGCCCCTGAGGGCTGTAAAAGCCCCCACCTTAGACAGCAAATCTAGAGCTGGGTGCACTGACAACTTCCCCGCAAGCATCACCGGGTCAACCAATCCAGTGACTAGATGAATTCTCAGCCGCCATTTAATCCTCCACTAAAATCATCATCAATAACCTTACCATTATATCATTCCCTTCAAAACAAAACAAGCGCCGCTTGTCTGTTCGGCATGCATACTGATGCCATCAAAGCCTGGATCGTAACCATTGATCCTGCCACCCCTTCCACCGAATTCACTGGCCAAAGTGAACAAAATTCGGCAGACGTAGACTTTTACGTCGCGTTGGTGAATACGCCCAAGCAGAAGCTACCCAGCCCCTCCATGTCGAGCCCATCGAAACGCCAGCGAACGGGAGACTCTGATCCTTTTGTTGACTGTGATACAACACCACGACGACCAGTTATCAGTGCACCCGACAGTATCCTCTATGATCCAGCACCTTCATTTGACATCCCAGGTTCTACCGCCCACTCGACAGCGCCTACGTCTGTTTTCACCGATATCCTCGCATCCCGACCGCATTTCGCCAATCCACAATCCCGACAGCCACGAAGTCCATCGCCTTCAAAGCAATACAGAAAAAGGAACGACTTACTGAGACTTGACTATCCAGTAAAATTCGCACCAGAGAAAAATCTGAGGGCTGCGCTTCCCTCTGATGCGCATGATCTTTATGATGCATTGGTTACAGCAGAATATTGCGAAGCCATATTGCCGGCCGCACTGAAGGACGTCCCAGGTTTAGAACTTCCCGATACTCGCCCTTATATGTGGCAACAAGCGGACAAGACTACAGGCGATAGAATGAATATCTCTATTTTCGATAGATACTCTCGTTTTCAGGAAATCATTGAGCGCTCTAATGAGTCGTCGAAGCTGCGTCGCTCCGAGGCAGCATGGAACTCCCACGTCCACTGGCATATCCTCTCCCACCTCGCCGAAACCGCGTCCGTTCGTGTCGAGGACATAACATCGGCGCGCATTGTTCCGAGATTTCGTCCTTGCTTCACTGCATTTGACGATTTTCTTGACGAGGCCGGTTCATCCTCGACAGGTAGTCACAGCACCAACAGCAATACATCGGGATCGCGGGTCAACACGGCAAAATCGGTGCATAAGATGGTTGACTTTGCACTCGTTCTCGAGCCCGATAAAGACCTCGCTGCTATTATCGAACAACTTACGAAATTCCCACATGATGCGACAGTCAATCAAACAGCGTATTTTCCGTTGAAAAATCGTCCCGCGCCAGTGTTTATCGAAACAAAAACGGCAGCCGGGAATGGCGAGACAGCAGATGTCCAGCTCGGCATTTGGGTAGCAGCATGGCACGAAAGCATGCGTAGCCTGATGAAGCGTGGCGGCATGGTAGAGCGAATCATCACAGTTCCTCTAGTCCAAGTGACTGAAGGGAGATGGACCATCATGTTTGCTGTAGATGCGGGGAGTGAAATTGTAAGGTTTTCTCACCATCTTTTCTTTCTTTTCTTTGGCTAATGGTTAACAGCAAATCGTTTATCGTGACTTCAAAATTGGGAGTAGCGATGGACCTGTAGGGATGTATCAACTTCAGGCTGCCTTTTTAGCGATCACCACATGGATGGAGGGGGCGTTCAAGGCGTGGTTTACTCGAGTTGTTTCGAGGGCAATGGCTCAACCACAAGCTAGCCAGGAAAGGTTTTAGAGAGGCGGATCGTATTGTTTATTTTTCTTTCTTGGATACCCTACTCTTCTGTTCCTAACTGTCTAGTGCCCCAAATTATCGTTTACATCCTCTTGATCCTCACCTATGTGTCTATTTCAGACTTTCTTTTGCCTCGGTAGTCGGCGAAGTAACAATTTCTGTTTTTGCATATCTTAAGTTTATTCCAAGTGTTCACGTGATACTGGAGAGGAGTGCAGAGGCCATCTTCACAGACGGTCTACCACATAGTACAGGTAAAGCAATGAGTCTGAAGGGATTAGTGGAGATAATAGGGAGACTAGCAGTATTGGTCTAGGGAACGGTGCTGCTGCTTATAGTCAAAATTGCGACGGCAGAGGTGGTGATAGGAACTCGGTTCTCGATGGCTCAGTCGGTCTGGACGACACTGCTAATCGCACCAGCGCTCATACCGACAGCTATATAGATGGAAAGGAGAACGTTGAGGGGGGCCTGTCGTCGCATGACACGAGAGCCATCACCGAGGCCACCACAGCTCACACTAGCATCGCCAGGGCAGGCGATGTCACACTGGTCAGCGCCGACAGACGGCGAAGTGGTGAGGTCAAGCTCGCTACCGCAATAGCATTTGTTGTCGTAGAGACCGAAGAAGTTGGTGCCAAAGCAAGCCTCGGCACAAAAGTCGGCGTCGTTATCCTCAGACGAGTACGCCTGAGTGAAGCTGGGAAAGCCATTCTCGGAAGAGAAGCATCCGAGGAAGTTGAAGCCATCAGGATTGCCGATACCTCCAGCAGCATCGAGTGCTTTAGTGCCAATGGTGGGAGTACTAATCTCGATTGCGGAGGTCGCGGTACCGGTGAGGCGGGTGGTGCTGAGTTGGGCAGCGCCCACGTTGCCCATGGTAATGACGAAGATTTGAGTGTATCGCATCTCGAAGTTGGTAATTCTCTTGAAATCGAATATTCGCGGAGCCGCGACTGAAGACAACTCTTAGGAGAATAGTGAAGGGACTCAGGATGCTTGGATTGCTTGATTGTAAGAACAAGAGATCGAGGTTTAGCAGTCTAACAGTCTAGCGTGAAGTAAGCTGTTTTTTTACAACACTAGATCCCGCAGCGGAGATGGCCAATTTTCTCACGAGACATATGCAATACCGCCTATGGTCCTACGTTATCGAAAGAAACTCAAGCTTGGTAAAGACAATGTCTACTATGTTAAAGCCGCTAAAACATAGAGTTCCTATTCAATAAGTAAAGAATGCAGCCTCATAATCTACCTCCCATTAGATATATCTCATACTCTAAGTAAGGGAGCTAGTTGCTATAATAGTTAATAATAATAAGAGCTCTAGCAGGATTATTCTAAACGCCCCATTTTATAAGGATAAGACTTATATTATTATAGCTAATTATAACCTTACCTACTGTCCCTTAATATATTATCTTAAAAAGTATATTAGGTAGTAATACCTTAGGTAAATAGAGGAGTATTTCTACTAATAAATTAGCCTTAGGGGTACCTAAGGAGGGATTTTAGTAACCTAATAGGGCAAAATATATTAGGTACCTAATAACCTAATAGTATATATTAAAATATGATAAGTCTAAGTATATTTTATAAGGGTTATCTAATTAAAGTAAGTTAAGAGTAGAAAAAGTAAGAGGTATATTAGGTTAAATAGAGATATATTAGGTTAAAAGTCACTTTTATAGGGGTTA